>SMJT01000190.1:7653-100418 GCA_004349715.1 Crucihimalaya himalaica
TATATATATATATATTTCTTTTCTTTTTTTTGATCGAAACTATCATTTGTACAATTCATCTAACAAGTTTTTAGATTATGTAGAGTTTTTTTTTAACAAATTTATGGTAACTTAAAATCTTTTTTATACAAAGATGATGTTAATCTTATTTTCCTTTTCGGGATATATTATATTAGAAATATAGACTGCATACAAGAAGGCCACACCAAACAGTCCTTAACAACGAAAACTCTCAAACGCAACATTTTGTAGTCGTCGGAGGTTTATGGGTACCACGATCGGACTACTTTACGGGTAAAACCACCGGAGGAGCCACCACTAGCAGTACCACCGCCACCACCGGGATCCATGGAGCCATGGCTGCACCTCCATTACCACAGTGGCCGAGCCATTCCAATTTTAGGCCATCGATTATTGTGGAAGAAGGATCAGTTGGCCACAGCGAAGAGATGGTGGTCAGGTGTAGCTCTCCGGCGATGTCTTCTTCTACCCGTAATCACTACGTCAAGAATAATTAATCTGTTTTAACCATCTCTAATGTTTTAGATCATTTTATACTATTATTATTTTGTTTTGTTCTCTTCATGTTAGAATTTCATACCGTGATTAAAGAGTGTATAGAATTTTGCACGAACCAATCTTTATATTTTACTTACGATTTATTGCAGTTAGTTATCATCTTACCGTTGTTATATTCGTTATATTTTTCAACATTGTTGACTTTGTTATAATGATTTTTTTATAAGTATATAAAATAAAATATGAGGGTTTAGTTTATCACATTAAATATGTTGAGAGAGATTATGATATTTAGCATTAATTAATTGATCACAATTTACAACGGATCTAAGTATCTCAGCAATAGTAAAGTAATATATATATTATTGTGGCTGCTGTTTTCGAACTATAGTAATTATATAGATGATCCAGAATATATGCTGATATTAGATCGCATTTGATATGTCTATATACATATGTGTAATAATGTATGTATACAGCTAGTTTGAACATGGCGGTCAGAGTCGAGCAAAAGGATTTTTTTCATAGTATATACTAAATATTTGTCTACCATATTATATAAAGATGCACACAACCACATGATATATAACAAAAACGATTAGTTTATATCACAATAAGACCCGGAATAGAAATAATTGAATTGGTTGCATTCATGGGACGAATATGCTCGAATCCGATAAGCATAATTTGACAATTTTATATTAATGCACTCTTAATATTAAAATTTGATTCTCATGTTGCTTTAATATTAATACAATATTGCACGTTAGCTGCAATGTCCTTGTCGTAGAGTATATTCTCTGGCTCTCTGCTTCTGGTTTAGAGAAGGCTTTTTATTCATTATATAGATAGGGTTAGGTCATTTAGTATACTTGCAAATTTGGACAGTATCTCTCAGAATCTTGAATTAATCTAAAGATTCTTTTAATCAATTGTTTATCAGCCTTACAGGTCCTACCATTAGGCTCGCCTTTGCAGGTGTCTCTAGATGCTATGTGGCCTTTAAGAAACTTGTGTCTATATCAAATTATTGGTCTGAGCATAATAATAATTCCTCTAAGATACTAAAAAAAAGACGGTTTTGTTTTGTTTTGATGATAAATAAACGAATTTTCAATGCGTGCAGATTTATAAGATGATTTTGTTTTCAAGATCGGATCAACCTTGAATAGTCATTATACCATGTGCAGGATAAACAAACGAATTCATGTAATTAGTTAAGTATTTTACTTTCGAAATATAATATGATATATATATATATATATACAGAGTGTTTTGACGAAAGATCCAAATGACCAGGAACCAGATTATATGATTCATTAGGTATAAGTTTTAAAATAAATTAGGGATATGCTAAGCTTTAAGCATGAGCTAACGTGGCCTTTCACACAAGTTAAAGGACAAAATGGCTCTTGATACTTATTTAAAGAGCAGTAATTATGACTAAAACAAGGGAAGAAATACACATTATATAATTCATTTATAACAATGTTTAATGCTTTTATTGGTCTAGTTCTAACATTAAAATAAATCAGATACATGGGATATTCGAATTGACCTACTGAAGTCGTTATATTAAACTAATAAGAAGAGTATAAAATTCATTTATCACCTTCTGTACTACACATACATGTCTTAAGTACGTGCTAATCTTGTTTTAATCCTTACCAAATTGTTTGACATTGTGAAATTAATCTTGTTTTAATCCTCGGCAAAATGGTTGACATTGTGAAATTAATCTTTGACTATACAATATGAAATTAATCTTGGAAGATTCTTCGCGACTACTAGTAAACTAGATAGAAACACCGAAAAAAATATGTTTGGGAATGATTGAAAATAGTGAGATAATTATAAATTAAACGATATGCACAGTCATCAGATCTACAAATACGAGTTATTTACAATTATATAGTTTCAGACAGTCTATATCTGTTTATTATAAGGTCATATTCATTACCTTAAGATATCAAAATACGCCGTTATATATTATCTTGGTTCTGACGTGAATGATCTTTTAATATTTGTACAAGTTTTGGTCTTAATGGGCCAACTGATTTTGGGCTAATCCAATCTTGAGTACTTAACTAGGGGATAGCGCAGGACTTATTTATATATATTTTATTATTAAAAAAAAAATTAGTGAAAAAATCATATTCAAAGTATAGTATTTCTTACCTTTTAAACAAAATATTTGGCTAATGGACTATATTTACATGAGATTTTCTAACTTTCAATATAGTTTCACAAAAAAAAACCATCCTCAAATTTAGTATTTAATCCAATCTTGATCAAATTTAAAAATCATCCCCACACAGTTAATAAGACTAAGTTAAAAAAGAAAGAGCTCCATGCTTTCTTTTCTTTGAACGAAAATTAAGACTAAGCAAACGCATGTCACTCAAATAATTTTCCCTTGCTAAATTGTAACACAGTAAAAACTACTCCATTTTTACTGTGTAACGGTAACTTTTTGGGGAGTAATAATTTGTAACGTTGTAACGGTAACGGTAACTTTTTCTTGCCGTTGCAATCAACGTTCATTTTTTGTAGCCCAAATATATAAAAGGAAACAACCTCCCTTGCCTTTTATAGCCCAAATATATAATAGGAAACACTTTTGAGTTCTAGTCCTATATATGTTTTGCATTTCACGATCTCCGGCTAATCATGGAGGATCTCAGATCTCAGTTCCAGCACCTAGCCCGATGGATGCATCTTTACGCGGATCACATTCTTTCACCGGCAAATTTTGAATTCTTATCCATATTACGAGAGCCAGGTTTGTTACGATTCACCAAAAGTTTGTATTTGATATGCTCTGTGATCAGCTTAGGCTTACCCTGCTGAAAAAATCTCTTTGAGGTCAATATTTAGTTTTCTAAACACAATTTATATCAGATTGTTTTATGAAATTGACCTATGTTGCTTAATTAACCTTTAGTTTTTGTTTATTGTAGGTTCCAATTCTTGAAATGATACAGAGGACGTTATGATTGGTAACGAATCGTGTACTTTGTATTTTTTTTTTTTTAAATGTTTTCCACCTTTGATTTTTGACATTAAACTTAAATTTCAAAGTTTTTTTTCTTCCAAAATAGAGTTTTAAGTAAATTTTGATTTAAATAAAGTTTAATTATAAGGTTTTCATTTAAGAAAAAGTTAAGTGTTAAATTTCAAAACTTTGGAAACAAAACGAACCTAGCATCCTGTCCCTAAGATATCTTATGGTCCGTTAGAGATGTTCTATGTTCAAATTCGTTTTAAAGTAATGTAATTTAACACTTAACTTTTGATTTTTGAATTTATTATAACTAAGTTTTGATTTATGTAAACCGTTTTGACTCAACTAAAAGTTTTAATTATACAAATTTTTTTTTCAAGAAATCTAAGTTTTAAATTTCAAAACCGTGAAAACAAACCAAACTTGACATCCCGTCTTTTGGTCCGTTAGAGGTGTTATAAGTTTAATCTGTTGTCACATTATAAAGATTTAACACTTCGATTTCTTATTATTTTTTATAGATAAACGTTTTCACTTTTGATTTTTGGATTTATAACTAAGTTTTGATTTATGTAAATCATTTTGATTTAACTAGGTTTTAATTATACAAGATATTTTTAATTTAGAGAAATCTAAGTGTTAAATTTCAAATACGTGAAAACAAACCAAACTTGGCATCCTGTGCAAAAAATATTTTTGCTCCGTTAGAGGTGTTATAAGTTTAATCTGTTTTCAAATTAAAATTTAACACATAAATTTCTGATTATTTTAATTTTTGGATTTGTAACTAAATTTTGTTTTAATAGGTTTTAATTATACAAAAAATCAAATAATCAAAAATTATATTTCAAAATTGTGAAAACAGACTGAATTTGACATTATCTTCATGATTTCTTTTGATCCTGTAAAGATGTTATAAGTTAAATTTATTTCTACGTATAGTAAATTTTATGATTTTAAGGTTTTTGCAAATAATGTTTTTTATATAAACCATTTTGCTTTAGTTAATCTTTTAAAAAGATTTTATTTTTATTTTATTTTTAAAGGTTACGGATGCATAGTTACTCCATGTTTCAAGATGTATTAATTGGATTTCATTATAAAATCAATGTTCAATGGGTTTGAAGTAATACAATAATATATCTCTTTGCCTCTCAATGTCAATGTCTCACAAACAAACACAAAGCTTACTGGAGAAACAGTAGGAGAAGTGAGTGAAGTTGCAGAGACATGCATCAGAGAAAAGCTGAGAATTGCATCACATATATCACACACCTTAATCTCTTCTCCAAACTCAAAAGAACAAAACTAAAAAAAAATCATCGTACAGTTAGTGAATCTTCTTCTTCTACTACTTGAAACGAAGTTCTCGTTCCAATCTAGTGGGAGTGTAAGGAATGAGCTCAACAATCTTTTTACCTTCTGGATAAGGTATCTCTCTATCAATTGGAATCTTCTGTAACATCATGGAATCGTTTAACATCTCATACTTGGCCATGTTTTTAGCTACTTCCTCTCTCTCTTTCTTGAATATCGATATCCACGTGTCGTCTTTCGACGGTGCACTCTTCTTCGCCGCTGCTAAGGCACGCCGGAGCACCCCAACCGCTTCACCTACTCGATCTTCGGATTCCAGCATTTCCGCCAAGTGTTTTTGGCTCTTTAGCTCGTGTAAAGCTCCCACTGTTGATACATATATTCCTACATGATCAACCAATAAATCATCAAGTAGAGATATGTTGCTTCGTCTCTAACCTCTATGGAAGATCTAAAGCAAAGTTATCGTTTATACATTCCTGAAACAGAGGATAAAGGCATTTGAGTGAACTAAGAACACTATTAGATGAGTTTCTTGAGACCAAGATTTGTTTTGTTTTTTCTTTTCTATATGGTAGAGAGAGTCTATTATTTAAGTAAGTGAAACAAGAATTGGTTGTTCTTCACATATAAATGAGTTTTACGGATATGCGACTTACGATAAAGCGGGTCGATAGGTCTTTATATTCTCCATTAGCTCTAGATGACAAAAGAGCAGAGGCTTCAGAAAGCAATTGAGAAATTCCGTAATGCAGTTTCGACAATAGGCTTGCGCTCATGCCGCTTTCTTCAGCGTTCTTCGTAGTTACAGCCTATTACAAATATGTCCAAGTAATAGCCATGAATTCTAAGGCAAGAAGCCACCAAGAATGGTAAATGAAGAACTCTTGTGAAAAGCCACTAACCTGACCTTCAGCTAAACAGAGAAGACTCAAACAAGAGCAAAGTGGAGGAGTTAGTTCTGGAAGCTTCCCTGGAGGAACCAAATTTTTTAAAGAAGGAAGAAGCTCATGAGACAGATGATGGAAAACTCCAGATGCTTCTCGGTAAACTGCTACCGATTTCTTATAATCTGTTGCAATCAGGAGCAAGATTAATGATTAGTTAATGAAAGCAAATATATATAGAAGAAGCAAGAACAAAAAGA
Source organism: Crucihimalaya himalaica (assembly GCA_004349715.1). NCBI lineage: Eukaryota > Viridiplantae > Streptophyta > Magnoliopsida > Brassicales > Brassicaceae > Crucihimalaya > Crucihimalaya himalaica. The sequence continues at coordinate 13,641 of SMJT01000190.1, forward strand.
AAGAAAAAAAAAAGACAAACCTGTGGATACTAGTTCCATTGCTCTCTCGCGGAGCTTAACTGCGTAAAGGAAAATAACCATTCCAAGCTCGAACATGATGTTATCAATTTGGAAGAATTTCGGACATGTACGCTGAATCAAGGTCTGAGAGACCAATCCACTACTCCATCTTATCTTAAGATTTGAAACCTGTTTAAGCTTATCAGCGTAATGCACCAAGTTAACGAGTAACGGAAGGTATTGTCTAAGTTTATGGAGATCCTGAATAATCAAAAACAATCTATAATTAAAGCAACAATCAAAAGTTTAAGATTATTACACGTAATTGGTTTAGAACTTGAAGAGTTTAGAGTTTACCTGGTCGCAAGGAGAAGTTAGACCTCTGTTCATCTCTCTTGCAATTGCATCAGTGACTTTGCTGGTTTTGTTTACAGATTCTTCGATTAATTTGCGCTTACAAGTTAACTCTTTGGTTTCTTCTAGTGTAACTGGACCAGCAGATCGTAACGTCTTCTCGAACTCAATCTGTTTTTTTAAGGTAAACAATAACACAAAACTGAGACGTTACAAAACTGTTCTTTGTAGAAATCACAAAAATACAAAAACCCTAAAATCAGAACATGGAATCCGAATCGTTATAGAGATATATCGGAAAACGAAGGTAACCTCTTTTGTTTTTGGTTCTGGAATAAGGTACTGCATCATCGTCTTCGTCTTGATTAATGATTACTTAACTATAAAACCAGAATGAACAAAATAAATAACATAACCGAGAAACAGGAAAAGACTCTAATTCTTGTTGTTGTTGTTGTTTAAATAACTCAGAAAACGCAATTCCTGTGAGTTTTTTAGGAATATATATATTTTTTTCTTTCAAAAGATATATTCAGATATATTTGTAATTTCTCAATCTTATCGTAAGTCAGAAACAGTTGAGATCAAATAGAAATAATTTTAGGAAATTTCGTAGAGATGAAATAGCGAGCGTAGTGTGCAAGAGAGGTGAAAAATCATCAACAAAAATTGCAATAAATCGAACTGAAAACGACAATAAGACCTTCGATCAAGATATACTATTATTTTTGAAGTTTTCGAAGGATCGCTTCCTAGGTCAATTAGGTGATTGTGTTTTCTTCTACGACAAGGTGTTGACCTTTTGATGGAAATAGTCTTCCGAGTTAAAAATCTGAGTGATATGTGTAGTATATAAAGCCCATGGGCTTGAAACCAGACGACTCGATAAGTTGACCAATCAAAATATTATTAAGTAGTAATTAGTAACGATTAATCTACTAACTAATTGTTTGGACTATTACAAACTTTCTTTCTACAATTTCTAAAATTTCCTTTATGCACACGTACATAAGCAATCATAAATTCTCAATTGCACATTAGTGAACATTAGTTGATATTTAATACCATATATGTATACAAATATATAATTTCCAATCTTCAATTTCAAGAGCAACTGTTCTCAATCCCCCAAACTACAATGGACATTTAAAACTAAACAAAATTACACGAGAGACAAAAGAGCCCACAAATCACAAAAAGCATGAAGCCAACATTAATTTAGTAGCAGAGGGACACGATGGACACACTTCGTACACGGTCACTTACGTGTAAAAGTAAACACAATACACAAAAAAGTATCGTTTACAAAACCTCATGAAAACCAAACACATTGTGTTTCTGTTTTGATTATTTTTAGCTAGACATCATCACATTGTCAATAGATTGGAGGGCTTGATTTGCGAAAAACCGTACATCAACGTCTGGGTCTTCACTTAGCTCCACCAAGCATGGCCGTATCATGTTCTCCACAACCTTTCACAACCGAAGAAAAAAAACAACATTTGAATATATGGACGTTTAGATTCCCTAGTGAGGACAATGTGGAATCATAAGCTGTTTCTCTACTCGTGAGAACCAAAATGACAATGCCGTGTGGAAGGATACTAACCGACTGGTCAACTATCGGAATGAGAGATTGGATCATTTTGGCGACGTTAAATTTGATGTTTGGAACTCTGGTAAGATGACAGAGTATACTTTTTGCTTAGCTATATAGGAGCAATGAATTGAGTCGACGAGAATTCCTTTTTTAAGAGAGAGAGAGAGAGAGACTTGCCTGTCTTTAGATGCAGTTATTACCGCAGGCAATAGTTTGGAACAAGTGATCTCTGATCCCATCACTGGAGCGAGAAGCGATACTGCACGAAGAATCGTCATCCGGTATAGATAGTGTGGATTGTTAATCATCTCTAGAACCTGCACAAGTTAATATAGTTATATAGACAAATAGCGAAAATGATCGATTTGAATCAAAGTGAAGAAAAAATATACCACATGCTTATTTAAGATTTCTAGACAAACCTGAGGAACTATATGCTGCATTGCCCATTCCGGACCAAACTCTTCAGCAAGGCGCTTAAGATTATTCGCAGCAGCTTCGCGGATTGAGTGAACCTGACAATAGAAAGTTTCCAAAATTTCAAATGGTAGAAAATACGGATATAACTATCTGATGATTCAATGGAGGTAGAGAATGAGGGACCTTGTCTTGTAACCATTGCATGCAAAGAGAACCAAGCTTATCGTCAAAGAAGCCTACACCTAATTGGCTGGCCAACAAGGGAATATACTCAATTATAGCCAGACGTACCCTCCAGTGCCTGTCTTCAGCAAGTTCTACAATGGCTGGCAATAAAGATTGTGATAGTAGATCAATCCCAATAACCTGCCAATATTAAAAAATAAATTGCATCATCATCTAAAAAATGGATGGAAAAAAAAGTTGCTGTCAAGTAGTCTTTGACTTGACCAAAACGTGATATATCTTGAATTCAATGTTGGTCAAAGAGATAAGTAACTTGATCATAACAAACCTGGTTCACTTGGTCAAGTTTGCTGATAATGTTTAAGCGTACATCAGGAAATTCGTCCTTCAATAGAGAAAGAAAGATTGGAAGAAGATGCTCAATTGTTGCATCCTGCAATGTATATCAAAGCTAAGTTAAAAAATGCAATATCAAACTAAAATATCTTATGTAGAAAAATATAATTAGCTCTTTTTTTTTTTTTATAATAGATTATGGTTGTGGCCTACTTCCAATCACAGTAAAGATGACAGTGACCAGGGAAAAGACGATATATACATGGTTTCAAACAAAAGAAATAATCGTTATCTTAGAAATGCTAAGGCTGGGTAGACTGTTATGAGCATTTCGACTCCAAAGTCCAAACTATAGAGCCAAATGAATTTTTGTATAGATGACAGTACTCATGGTGGGAGAGGCACAAATGTATCGATTTATAATTTCGCTTACCTTACCCAAGACTGGAGCCATCCCCATTATAACTGAGGCCAATGCAGATCTGACGTGCTGAGAAGAGTCTGATGATAGTTCCTACAGGTAGATTTAACGATAAGCTAATAGTAATAAGCTGACAACGACGATATATTGGTCCTTCGAGCAATATGGGATCAATGAACTACTCCTAAGCGTGTACCTTTACACAGGGAAGGATGTGCTGGATAGCGAGTTCAGGGTTTAAAATGCGACAAAACTTAGTAACTTTTCCAGCAGCTGCTATCCGAACTTCAGCCTCATTATCACGAAGTAGACGAACATATGCAGGCACCAAATCAGTCCTTCACACAAGGCACATAAGAAAGAAATATAAACAAGAATTAAGGAAAACTATTAAGATGACTCAACTAACATAAACTTCCAAGTAACATATACCTCTGAAGCCAGTAATGTAAAGTTTGATATAGAATTGCAAAAATTGAGGTCAACAAAGACATCAATATAACATTAAACCATAGCTAAGTTCAACCATCTTGCTTACCTAGTTGGCTCTGGTCCTACAGCTTCACAAAGTTCATAGAGCTGATTTGCAACCATATAACGCACACGCCAGGACTTATCCTGCTCAGAGACAAAATATCAAGATAAAGCAGCATACACATCAGCAGAAAATCCTATCATATTCACACATTTACTCACCTGCGAGAAATTAACAATTACAGGAAGAATGTGAGTGACACAGTCCTGGGGCTCCAACAATTTCCCAAGAGCAGCACAGCCCTCAACAGCCAATAATCTAACTGAATCTTGATCTGATATAAATGCCAATAAGATGGTTAAAAGCTATATGATCATCATACAAGTTAGACACTGGAACTGATATGTGGACAAAACTAGTGCTGCTTAGCTAAAGCTAATGCTTAGTGTGCATTGCAGTAACCCTATTACTTGCCTTTATTTACATTAGTCACCCCCATAAACAGACTTGATGTTTTTTTTTAAGAGGTATATGCTGGCAAAAGGAAACCATATAATGTCAGAAACCATACCATCTTGCGTAAGTTCCTCAAACATGGACATAATGTCTGTCTTCAAATGAGCTGATTCAATTGTAGCAGCAAACTTCCCCAAATTCGTTGCTGCAGCTCTGCGCACCATTGGCATGTCATCTTGACAAAGCTGACTGTACAGTGATCTTAGCTCCGTCTTTAGCAGATCTGGAGCACTTGGGTATGCAATATGGAAAATCCCACATGCTGATACTCTGGCTGTGAACCACTCACCAGCTGAAAGTCGCTGTTAAAAAATGACGGTGTTCAGTAAGCTTAAGTTGGTTGCACATTATGAGCATAGCAATCATTTTGGTTATTATACAGGTGTATGGTCACATACAAAACCACTACCACAACCCAAAAGAAAGCTCATAAAGCCAGAAATATCTGATGGATGTTCTCTTAAATCAACCGAAACAGATGTAAACGACTTCAACCTACTCATTCCCCACTACAAATTAAAAGGGGAATACTGAAACAAGAGGCAAAAACTTATTTCCAAACTTCGGGAGACAAAGGACCCAAAAAATCTATGCTCGTTTGCTTTTAGAGTAGCTCAATTTCACAAGGCTGATTAAGTTAGACAGAGCATGGAAAGAGAAAAATTAAAATTGACCAAAGAGATTTGATAACAGGAGTAATTATCCTTATCTAACCTTAGCCAGTGGAATAAAATGCTCAACCAAGTCATTCTCCCTCATTTGAGAACCAATTCTGCAAAGTGAATCTACAGCTTTTTCCCGCACGCAAGTTTCCTCAACAGTTGAAAGAGTCTCCAGCGGTGGAAGCAAAACATGTGCATGCTCAACCCCTCCTACATAAGGAATAAAAACCCCCAACTCTTCGGCCATCGCGAGAAGCACCTCATCATCATCATCATTGTTTTCACTAAGAAATGGTACCAACTCTTTTCTTGTCCTCTCCTCTCCAAGAGCACGAGCAATGATAGAAAGCCGTCTAATGGAGTTCAATCTAAGCTGAATATCATCGTTTTTAAGCTCGTCTATAAGCACGGCAATGGGGTATAAAGGCTCATCAACCATAGACATGCTGAAAAACACTCAAATTACTCCCTAACCTTCTTCAACTAATCCTATATCAAAGACGATGTACACAAAGTCAGAATAAAACACAATGCTTAGAAACCATCGATACAAAAGACGATAAAGATACAAACTTTAAACTCAATTATGCCTCTGAGATAAATCAAAGGTAAGCCACTAGCCTCACAGAATGAGCAACAGAATCAAATATGATTAGAATGGAGAAATGAAACTTCAGAATCAAACACGAAAAGAAGACCTAGAGAGACTACTAACATTCTAATTGACGATCTAAACAGATAATAGGATTCTGATATTATTATATACACTCGAAATTGTTTCTAATTGATCGAGATGTTACCGATGACGCTGTGTTCCAAGCTCGAGCGATCTATCAATCAGAAGAAGAAGGAGAATGAGAGGGAGCTCTTTCTCAGGGAGCTAGCCATCTCATGCTGTCTCCATATAATTGGGCCTATCAAAGATAAGAACTAATGGGCCTATCAAAGATAAGAACTTAATGGGCCTGCGTAAAACACATAAAAGGCCCATATATCCGATAATATACTGGGTATAAAGCAAGCTTCTCTCATACTCAGTGATGATTTTATCATCTTCTTCCTCATAAAAATATATCGGAAAAGGAAAAAAGTTGCTCTCGCTCAAAGGTTTTTATTTTCCCGCGCATTATTTCAGGAAAGAATGGCTCCTAAGTCGGATAATACGGAAGGTATAATCTACTATCTTCTAATTCTCTTTTGATCTTATTCGATTATTTGTTCATCATCGTTACCCGATCTGGGTTTTTTTTTTTGTTTCTTCTTCCTCATTTTGATTTCTCACTTATTTACTTGTTTCCCTGAATTTTCGATTCTGCAGCTATCGTACTCAACTTTGTGAATGAGGTGAGCACTTCTCTGCGATTTTCCATTTTCGTATCGGAAACCCAACTTTAAACGGACCAAAAACAGATAAATTGTGGCTAGGTTAGGTACTCAGTGATGTTTACAGGATTTTGAATCTGGGTATTTTTTTTCTTGCTCTACGTTAGAAGCTATTGAGATCAACTGGGTTTATTAAAATTGGTAGATTCAGGTTTCTATATTAATCTGTTTTTTGTTGTCGTAATTAGATTTTGATGAATGGGTTGTTGTTACATTATGATGCAGCAAAACCGACCTCTAAACACACAAAATGCAGCTGATGCTTTGCAAAAGTTTAACCTTAAGAAGACTGCAGTACAGAAAGCACTTGATAGCCTTGCTGATGCTGGAAAAATCAGATTCAAAGAGTATGGTAAGCAGAAGATATACATTGCTAGACAAGACCAGTTTGAGATCCCAAACAATGATGAAATTGCTCAAATGAAAGAAGAAAATGCTAAACTTCAAGAACAGCTCCAAGAGAAGAAGAAAACAATCAGTGAAGTCGAGTCAGGTCTGAAACTTACTTTTGGATTAGTTCATAGTTTTGAGCAAGTAAATTATCTTAGATGTGATATAGCTGCTCGGATAACTTATATCTTCTGTGACATTATCGCAGAAATCAAGAGCTTGCAGTCTAACTTGACACTAGAAGAGATACAACAGAAAGATACCAAACTAAGGAAAGAGGTATGTGTTCTTACCTTTTGGCTTTTGTCTTTCCTTGAGTAAGCTTGTAATAGGAAATAGCCTATAAAGTGATTCCAACTGTGTACCAGGTTAAGGAAATGGAAGAGAAACTCATCAAACTACGTGAAGGAATTACATTGGTGAGGCCAGAAGACAAAAAGGCTGTTGAAGATATGTACTCGGATAAGATTAATCAGTGGCGCAAGCGTAAGAGGATGTTTAGAGACATTTGGGATACTGTAACAGAGAATTTTCCCAGAGATATTAAGGAATTCAAGGTGCAGTATCATACATCTTCCACAAGTTTCTTCTTACAAATTACTTCAGCTTGGCCGTAATGTTTTACTACTGTTACTTGGCAGGAGGAGCTTGAAATTGAATATGATGAAGATGTGGGTCTAAGTTTCCAGGCATATTCTGACCTAATTCAACATGGTAAGAAGAGGGGCAGAGGACAGTAATTTCCAGGTAAGTTCTTCAAAATTGCTTCAATTCTTAAATAAAACTCATGCATATGCAACTTTTCAACATATTTAAAGCTTATATCCATAAAGAATACCGTAATCTTACACCATTACCGAAAAAACAGAGAACATAGAAAGATTGTACAAAACTCAGCCACTAAACCATGATTGCACATGGAAAATAAAATATTTATACTTCTTAGTATCCACGAACTCCTCTGGTCCTGACTGAAATCGGACTCTTCAAACCCACTTTACGCAGAATAGGATCGTCAATTGAATGAACCACATGTCCTGTATCCACTCTATTTGAACCATCCATAAGACTTGACTCATCTTTAACCTTAGTAATAGTATTACTCTTAACACTATGTGGGGTTTCTTCTTCACTATCGTAGATAACAGTATCCTTCTCCAATAGCTTCACAGGGTCTTCTCTAAATGACATCACTGGGACTTCATCAATAATTTCTTCTGAATCCGACAACGACCTCTTAGATTCTGACCTCACATACTCTTTACCTTCTGAATAATCATCATTACCTTCCTGTTCTTGTTCTGATTCCTTGTTTTCAGAACCATTAATTGAAATATCCCCTCCATTGTTACCTGGAGTGTCTGGTCCACGAGGAGAAAACTGACAAAGCTCCATAGCCGCTCGTGCAGCCTGTGCTGCATGAGCCGCTGACTCAAACGCTGCTTGTGCAGCATCAGCCACATCTTTGTACTTCTTCTTTCCTCTCTTGACCGAATCAGATAAACCATAGCCTTCTCTTATCTCATCTTCTCCATCTTCACTTGTTAGCTTAGCCTTAGAAACATCTGATGTTCCCTGCATATTTGTTGTTCCCTGCATATATCATACATTTGATTTGATTAGTACATGATTTTTCACTTTCTGTTTTCTTTGTGGTTAATTGCAGATTTCCATACCTCAGTGGACGTAGAAGCGTCTTCTAGTTTCAGAACAATGTTATTCTCTGCAGCAATCTCCTTCAAAGCCTTCATTCTAACTTCTCTCGGTGGATGTCTTGTCGACAACTTCTGAATTATCTATAGTAACACCAAAAGAAACATGAAACGCAGTAAGTGTTTTGTTCAATTAAGAAAGATATATAATAGTATTAGGTATTGAATATAGTATGTGTTGAATCAAAGCTGCTTACTTTGGGATCGACCCCACTATTACTGCGCAACTCAATAGACCGAGCTGCGAGATCTTTGCCAAAACGCGAAATCAAAACATTACGAATCTCTTGAAGCTCAGGAAATTCTCCGATTCTAGAAGCTGCAAAGAGCAAACCAGAAACAGCTTCGAGAAGCTCTTCAGGGCAATCTCTGTTGTGTTCGAAAAGGTGAATACGGTCGATACAGAGAGTGAAGTAACCATGGATGAAGAAGAGAACGTCGAGGGTGTTTTGGTCCTTGACGACTTGGTCGACTCTATGATAAGCGTTCTCGTGGTGACCGAGCTTAAGAAGCTCGGTGACATCAGAGATGGCTTGAGAGAGTCTGACTTGACGTTGGTTCTTGAGGATAGAGAGCCTTGTGAGAGCTAAGTTGAGAAGAGACTTGAACTTGTTGGTCTTGAAACTCCGACCAAGCAAAGCGTCAAGCTTCTTCCCCATGGCCGAGTTGCAGAGGGAGAGAGAAAGAGGAAGGAGATAGAGAATAGGGTTTATGCTGTCTTTCTTTGAATGGAAGTGTTATAATAAGAAAGAAGAAGAAGAAGAAGAAGACGCGTTACGACATACGAAGACTTCTTAGCAACGAAGTTTTCAGGAGTTGGAAAAAACGACCTTTAGGAAGAAAATGTGGTACGAATTACGAAATAATAAAAACCAAAATGGACCGCTATTGAATATCACGCCCGAGGATTAATTTATCATAAGACCAAATGATAAACCAAATTTATATTGTTGTTGAAAAATGGAGGATTTAGCATATCCAAACACGCAAATCCCAAATAAATGTTTTGAAAACAGAGAAGTTATTAGAAAATCTTATTCATATATTTATTAGAAAATCTTGAGTACCATATGTTGTTTATTTAGACATCATACTTGAACCAGTCTCAAAAAACATGAAACTGGTACAACACTTGATTAAATAAATAGTCACCGGTACCAGTATCCACATCTGAACCGGCCATTTGAAAATCAAATGCATGGAAGATTCAGGTTTCCCGTATCAATTGCAATCTTAAATTTTGGTATGATGTGAACTATAGACCCTATCATTATTGTTTCAAAACGAGCATCGTGCTGTACTAATTTTTAAAAATTAGCCATTTCCTCTTTGTTCTTTATCAAAAATAAAACATTTCCTCTTTATTAGAATTTAGATGTGACTACAATTTCAACAGCAGTGGATCGAAATCTTTGTAGACTACTACAAACTTATATTCACGCAACTTTCCACGTCAAAAAACAATAATGTTGTTATTATACTTTTACTAATGATGCTAGGTACGAAAAAATGGAAAGAGCTGTTTATTTACAAAGGCAATCTTTCTTCTAGACATAATTCTCCTCATCTAATCTCAAGTAAACCAAACACACTATTAATCTTTTGAAATTTTTAGATTTGCAAAACAAACTTCTAATGCTACCTATTCTTTTGTACATGATACGAGTCCCCTCAAACTCTGATAGACATGAAAAATGATATTATGTGAAATCCACTTTTCCATATCAAGACTGAATCATTGTATCTGAGAACAAGATCATTAATACTTTCTTCAGAATCTTAATCAAAATTAAATTGAGTAATATACAATATACAGGTATCTAGGACAACGACATTATGAGGTTCACTTGCCCGAGATGAAAGGGTGAGCTAATGCATGTGACACTGTAAGTCTCTTTTGAGGATCAAGTGTGAAAATTTTGTCCAGAAGATTCCTGAAATGAACTAACACCTTGGTATCTTCATCCTTGTAACGTCGTCTAATTACTCAACCATTTGTTTTGAAGGTTGATCTCACCCACTAATTAGCTTGGAATGAAATGGTAGATAGATCTCCCTCAGATGCGACTCACAAGAACATCTCCAACGTCAAATTCTCTTCCCAACATCAATTGTTGTGTTTTGGGGTCTCCTGCAACAATCTACATGACAAGGAACCCATCAAATCAATTTCACATGCTTGTAGCAGTAAAGGCCCAAAAGATCTGGGATAATCTTATATTAAACATACCTTGATAATCACCTTCTCACCTTGCCTCGCAACCTTGACAGGTTGCTGGTCCTTCTCGATCCATGTAACCCGTCCTATATTTATGTTTCTCTGCTTTATCCCATGTTCAAAAGTATCCGTGCATTCAAAGGTCAAAACGTGAATTTTTTTGTTTGATAACCTGAGGAATTGTATGTATATGTGCCTTGTTTCTTGTGGGAAAGTGTTTAAGTTGTTGTTTCGCGCACCCCCTGGTGTCTTATGCATCTTAGATTTTGTGAAATTAGGTGGCTTGTTATTGATTTACTGGTAGCTTTGATCGCACTTGACGACATCATTCTTCCTCCAGGTACCAGATGAAGAGTGTCTATGAAAACTACGCAATATTTTAGAGCTCGAGCAGTATCTCCCTACTATACAAAATCTTACTCTGTTTGATGTTTCTAAAGAGCTAACTAGACTATCAACTTCCCATCAGCTAAACGACTACTCGATTGTGCAACTTATGCTGGTGAAAAGGTTTATATAGGCTTCGTTGTTTGCTATCAATATAATTTTTTCCTTTTCATACTCTTCATTTATCACAAAGTTTTGTTTTTCGCCATTTTTGAAGTACTCAGAGTGCTAGTTTTGAGCCAAAGTTTCATGACAATTACCTGAATTTTCTTGAGAAAGTTGATTTTGATTCATTGTATGCCGAGATCATACTAACTACTTGTGTGATTTGTAAGGTAAATACCTATAAATTCTATATTTCTTTGTAGTTTGTATTGGTTGTAATTTTTGTTTGGCTATGTTGTATATCATTAAATTCCTTTGTTTCAGGCTATCTTGTGTCCTGAAATTCTATTACATCCAAAGCTCAACCAACCATATTCTGGAGTTTTATTACATGTTAGAGCATCTCCAACCGAAACACCAAATTTATCGTTGGATTCACATCAAATTTGATGTTTTGGTGTCTTGCTTTTTTTTTCTTCTCCAATCACAACACCAAATCTCACACCAAAAACAATATTCTTTATTATTATATTATTAAATTTAAGATTTTGTTTATTTTTTAATAGTTTTAATAAATACTATGTCTTTAAAATTAGTTTCTTGCATTTTATTTTTGTGTGTATTTGGTTTTAATTATGTAATTTTATGTATTTAAATTAGCTTGTTGCATTTTATTTTTATGTCTGTTTGGTTTTAATTATGTAATTTTATTTTTTGAGTGTTTTTATTGATCTTTGATAAGTTATGTATTTTTTATAATTAATTTTCTTATTAATATATATTTTTTAAATTAATATGCTATATTAATTACAATTGAAATTTTATATTATCAAAAATAAATTGATAATCATGTGTAAAATACAATTTAATCATATTACTAAAGTATAATTAATTGATAAACAAAAATAAAATTATATTTTTAAAATAAAAATATCAATAAAATAATATTATTTTTTTGGTGTTTTGTGAATAGTGTCGCACCAAATTTGGTGTGACACTGTTCACAAAACACCAAAAAAAATAAATTTGGTGTGAATTATAGAGTTAGGTTGGAGTGGGTTTACACCAAAATTTGGTGTTTTGGTGTTACATTGGAGATGCCCTTATAAAAAATCTAGGTGGTTGGCTTGGGAAGGTGATCGTCAAGACTAAAAGGATTTTGTTGAAGACTAACATAGATCTGAAGTACTTGATAGTTGAGGTAACATTCGTTTTTATATCTTCCTTTCAGGATGTTCAAAATACTTATGCATTAGATCTGACATTTTTAGTTACTGATCACAATTAACTCTATTTTTCAGTCATACGAACTGGGTTTAATGACTAAGATCATCCCATTTGTTTTGAAGGTTAGTGTTACATATCATTTCTCGTTATGTTGTTAAAATGCTTGATTCCAAAATGTGTATTTGTTGTAGGTTATGGAGCCGTGCAAAAAAAGTTCTATGTATCAACCTTCAAATCCATGGATAATGATGATTCTCAAGCTATTATATGAGATTTACATGATGCCAAATCTGCGAAACAGTCTTCACTTGAGCATTGAGGTACATTATTGTCTTGGCTTACTTGTGTGTGATTAGTTATCAGTGGGGTTATTCTTGTTTCTTGTTGTAGAGATTGTTGGAGAAGTTTGGTGTTTTGGGAAAACTTAAGTCAACTTCCATACTGCAAGAAAAGCACAGAAAAATGATTTCCAACGATGATTTTGGAGATGAACTCCAAATCATTGAAAATCCGCTTAACTATGGGAGATATGGCAAAACACCTCATGACAATGTTTGTTTGTCTTACTCAACATTATCTAGTTTTTTTTTCATTATATTCTTCACTCAAAAGGGATAGATTGAAAGTGCTTTCCTCTAACTTCTCTAATGGCTGATATTCGAGGACATCACCTCATGCATTCGGAAGAAATATTCTCGTCATATGCAACCAATATAATTTCCAGAAAGATCCCCCTAGTGTTTGTGTGTATACAAAGAAGATGGCGTACCTAGATCCTCTCGTGAAAGGAAGAAATGGAGGAATGCTTGATCTGCTGCATGCGCTGGAGAATTTCTGCAAAAATTCAAGATCCTCGAGAGGGCTGGAAGATTTGCTCGTTGATGGTTTCCTTAGAACAGGGTATTTAAGCGAGAAGGTGATTCTGGAATGGTTTGAAGAAGGTAGAAGAAGGGATGAAAATAATGCTGAAGTGTTTGAATATGTGAGACCTCTAGCTGCACAGGTAAAAGAAGATTTTATAGATTCTATATACACTGCATCGAAAAATGATTGATCTTTTTTCCAATGATAATTTTGGAGATGTTTTCAAATCATTGTAAATTCGCTTAAATTTGGGAGATATGACAAAGCAGCTCATGGCAATGTTCGTTTGTCTTACTCAACATACATTATCTAGTTCTGTTTTTCATGATATTCTTCACTCAAAAGGGATAGATTGAAATTCTAGGACATCACCTCATGCTTTCCTCTAAGTTCTTTAATGGCTGATATTCAAGGACAACACTCATGTATTCGAGAGAATTCTTCTCGTTAATGTTGTCCCTAGTTACTATCAAATTCAAAAACTTCTTTGTTCACATATTATCAAATTCTCTAACCGGAATAAGAAGAGAGCAGTGTTTTCGGTTTCGTTCACGAGGCCAAACGGTTGCTTGAAGATTCTCGTTGACATGAGTGACTTGAGTCGCAGATTAGCAACTCTGGTTAAGTAGCAAGTGTGATCTGACATTGATAGCTTGAAAATATGTCGTAAAACTAATATATTGTACAACCGAGGCCTCTCCTAAACAATGTCGTTTAAAGATTTGAGGAGGTCTTTTCTTTTTATGTTTTGTTTCTTTTCTGGTCAAGACAGTTAACTTAAGCCTTGATCTTATAGACAGAGTACGCAATGTATCTTGTTTGTTCTCCATGTAAGAGCCTTATGAATCACAAGAGAGGGGGAGAATGTAAATATTTCCAGGATGAGATAATGTTAAGCGTTAACAACAAATACTAAAGCTTAAACTAGAGCACCGAGAAAATGACATGGAGTGTCATAACCAGATTTAGAGAGTTGATCCTGCAAAACATATATAAAAAGAAAGAAAAAAAAACTGATTTCAGTTAGTTAATCAGCTCAGCTGGTTGAAAAGGATGAGGATTTTTGTTTTGAAGTTTGATCTCACTCACCCAGTAATTAGCTTGAAATGAAATGGTAGATAGATCTCCCTGAGATGCGACTCACAAGAACATCTCCAACGTCAAATTCTCTTCCCAACATCAATTGTTGTGTTTTGAACTTCATCAGTTCAGTATGAATTGATTTCAAAAACATTGGTGATGTATAATAGGTTACAATTAGATTTTCAAAGAAAACATATCCGGTTAACTTTAAACCAGATTCAGTACCATGCACAATTTGTAAAAGTTGTTTTGTTTTGGGCCTCTGGGGCTGGCACAACATGCTTTATCTAAAAATGAAATCAGACTAACCGTTTCATATATATATATATAGAAATTGAGAAAGAGAGTTTTATCATATTAAAATTTCACATAAACAAAAGTTATGCAAAAAAAAAGATTTGAGAAGAACAAACAAACGAATTCACTTATCATACTAATCTAGCAAATTACCCCCAACTAACAAAATATTTAGCTTTTCCTAAATCCTAATAATTTTAATTAACCATCTACCATAAACTGATACGGTAGGGAGAGCCAAAACACTTTACAAAACGGCATCGTTTTCAAATCCCACCTACTTCGAAAAAAAAAACTCTGAAAAGTTTGTTGTTTATTCCGCCGGTAACGACTCCGACCGCCACGAAAGTAGATCGCCGGAATCAAAACAATCGTCGGGAAATTCGAAAAGTCCTTCAACGGCAACGTAACCTTCACCATCTCCGACGCCGGAACCAAAGTTTAAATCACCATAGTTCGAAACGTGGTCTTCAAATCCCCAAATATCATCGATTCCAGACGAATCAGATGACGCTCGTACCAAATCCGTTAACGTCTCCGTCGTTTCTTCCTCCTTCGCGACAAGTACCGGGGAAATCGATGGGGGCGGTGGTAAACCAAGCTCGTCATCAGAAGCTTCGAGAAGATAACCGAGATCCGGCTGAGTTTCCCCGGAGGAGGAGCCTTGCGTCGTCGTGGTGACCGTTGATAACTCGTCTTCGAAACTCTTCATAACCGAGTGGAGATCTTGACTCACGGGTTCAGGATCCGAGTCGTCGAGAACATCGAATAAATCATCTCTCAACCTCTTCACCTCCGGCGAATCAAGAACCGCGTCATCAGACTCGTCCCTGACTCGTTTTTTCTCGAACGATTCAGTCCGAGTTAGCCTCTCCGAATTAGCCAACAACTCTTCCACCATAGCTTAACGATTACGCTTTGTTTTGTTTTTTGATTTTTGTTTTGTTTCAGTGGCAAAATCGAAAATAGTGGGAGATAGAGGTGCAGAATGGGAAGAAGGGAACACGAGGTTTTATAGTAGGGGAGAGAGAGAAGGGAACGCGTGGGATGGGACGGGTACTGAGGCGCGTGGTGAGAGCGAATCCTTTGGGATCACGGATCCCTTGCCTGAAAAAAAAATATAAATATTTTTGAAAAAATGAGAAGATGTCGCTTTATAATTTTAAAAGCAAAATAAATCGGTTTGAATTCCGAGTTGAAGTCCGGTCACGTTGCAGATGCACATGCCCAGTCAATTACGCCTTCTCTTGATATTTCTTTTTTGTAAAAAAAAGGCTCCTCTAGAAAATTTGAGTTTTGGAATAAGACGTAGATTTAGACAAAAGTGATTGTTTTAATTGGTGGACAATAGGCATCTTAGTGTTGTGGTTTAAGCAAAGTTGTGATTCTTGGGTAATACATATATTTCTCCATCCATTACTTTCTTCTTCCTTTCGTATCGAACCATTACTTTTCTAAAAGAATATGATTTATATTATCAAAGATGCACGTTTCTTCTTTTTTTTTTTTTTTTTTTGCAATGACATTTCGAGCAGTCTATATCAAACATATTGGTACGATTTTTGGTGGTGAGTGACCTAAAATTATTATTTACTAGATATTCGAGCGAAAACATATACGTATATAACATTGTATTGAATATCCATCGCACTAAAGTTTTAATTTATCTTTTAAGGAGTAGCTTAAATTCATACTTCGAAATTCGTTTTAATTCGTAGCTTAGAACTATAATAAATGTGTCGGTTATATATGCATTTCACAGCTTATTACCTTATTAAAAAAAAATACAATCTCGTATATAAAAGTTGGGTGACCCTTTTTGGCACCAGTTAATAGATATGAGATGTTTTTCGAATGTCTAATACTATTATTTTTTAATTGGCGAATATAATTTTTTTTATGATTATCGTATCTTAAACACTAGATTTCCAATTTTTTTTTATGAATATAATGTTGTTATGAGTTATGACGGTATGGAAAATGATCGTGTCAATCACTCTAAATGCTAAAAAGAAAAGTCACTTTGAACCATTCTAAAAATCGTGTAAGAAAATAATAACAAAACTAAATTACTGATCAATCTATTTCTACGTGTAACTTTTCTTTTGACTGTGCTTAGAATGACCGCACACATGATTAAAATATATTTATGAAATATTATAACGAGCTTATCTATTCAAGTACGATGGCAATATTCTCTTTTTTATATTATGTACAAATGGGCAGAGATTTTATCTTAAATTTGTTATTAATTGAAGTTCTGCACAGTACTGAACAGTTACCTTTAGGAACTTTAGGCGCATAAATTTTGTGTTTAACGGAAACATATTGAATATGTTATAGGCTCAAGAAACTGAATTTAGTTTCGAGAAAAAAAAAAAAAAGTTAGATGACAACAAAAGTGGGTACAGAAGAGAAAATGTACCTCTTCGGATATTTGGATGGTTTTAGTTATTTTTATTCAGAAATTATCTATATCACATTTTTTTTGTCGTCAATCTAAATCACTTAAGTATGCGTATACGTAGGCCTACATGATGTTCGCCTCATCGTGAACGTGAAGGTCCACTACACGTATTTATTTACGTAACTCTCTCACACTTCGAAAACATCCTGATTGTCAACTAAAACAACCTTACAGAGTTCTTTGTAATTTCTTACAATCGACAAATAAAAATGAAACAACTATTGTAAACGATGTAGTATCAGTTTTTTGTTCGGTTGTGTAGACGTACGCATGGATACACGTGAATGCGGGTATATAAAAATACAAGACACTGTTATTATGCATAGGAACTTGAAATATTTATATGTTATACTCATCTTTTTAAGTCTGGCAATACAGTTAAGTGTTGTTTCTTGAAATATATCAGTGTTTATAAAATGACGTATAGATCGAATGGAGGAGATACCAGTTTAAATATAAATCGATTATGAATAGTATAAGTTTTGAAATATCCAATGGATGTCAACGCTTAACTAAAACAACATGTATTTAACAAAACCGAGATTAAGACTATGTGAACATAATGGCTTAGATAGATTATCAATTCATTGAATTATAATAATTATTTTGTCAAAAAAATCTCTAATACAGCAAAGATCCCCACAAGACTTCTTCTATTTAGTGATTTGTAATAGCAAATAAAAAAAAAAATCATATACTGAAAAATACTAAATAAAGTAGAGATGTGAGCATAATTGTGTTTTGTGAGTGGCAATGCGCATGTTGGATATGAAATATCAAACTGGGGACAGTTTCAATCTATCGTATGTTTTGAATATCAATATACCAGAGCATATACTAAGGTTTTATTTTTCTATCTAAGAAAATAA
This sequence comes from Crucihimalaya himalaica, assembly GCA_004349715.1. NCBI lineage: Eukaryota > Viridiplantae > Streptophyta > Magnoliopsida > Brassicales > Brassicaceae > Crucihimalaya > Crucihimalaya himalaica. The sequence continues at coordinate 31,613 of SMJT01000190.1, forward strand.
TTAAAAAAAGAAAGCACATACAAGTTTTTTTTTTTTTTTTTGCTTATTTGAAGGAGTATATAAGTCCCATTAACAACGCATCACGTGAGTACAAAGCAATCTAAGTACACAACCTCACAAAGTAAATTACGTGGTCCCCCACCAATCTATTCTATATTAATTTTTCTGTAATTGACATTATTTTAGAGGATTATTTCACTAAAAAGAATATATATATATATATAAAGGTATAAAAACCTATTCACTTTTTTTCTGGATTGACATTATATCTTCACCTGACATTTAGTTATTGATGCAGTGATGTGATGTATTCTATTTTATTGAGTTTTCACACATATTAAAAATTATTTAATAACAATTTTTTTAAAAATTATTTTAATTTTATTAATGTTTAAAATCTAATAAAAATAATTTTATGATTAAATAATTTTAATAAAACTACATTTATAAAAAAGAATAATTATGTTTTTTTGAAAAAATGTTAATTAAGAAATATAAAATCAATCTTTGTAAAATAAAATAAAAAACTAAAATATCAATCTTTCATAAAACGGAAGTAGTACATATTTAAAGGGTGCCAATTCAAATAGACTTAATTAGGGTTTTGAATGGTCATGAGTTTATGTGTACTGTTATTAAAATTTGCATTTAGGAAACTTAGAAAGTAGTGAAAATACAATGAACTGGTGGTTGATTAATTTCCATGTGCGCACCAAATTCATTACGGTATATAACGCGCATTTTAAAAAGTTTACTATATTTATGATTTATAATTTGACGGCTCTAAATGCTAATAAAATTAGTTGATGTTAGCTGGGTTGTTTACTTATTTAAGTTATTCATTCAACTTTTCTATCATGATCTGATATGCGTTTCCAATATCATAAACTCTAATTATCATCTTAACATCGTCGAATCTTATAAACATTTATTAGCCATATAATTTGAACTTATTTTAGGAATAGAAATTTAATGAAAAACCCTTTAATTTTGTCACGTTCAAATTTTTAACATTGAATTACTTTTTAACGAAAAAAACCATGAACTAAAAATCGTTAATAAATTTAACTTTTTGTCTATGGAAACGGTTAGCTTTTAACTATTTTTATTTAACAAAGCTAATTATTGTTTTAAATGAAACAAAACAAAAGATATTTGTTCTTAAGAGAATTTAATTAATAAAAATTTAAAATTTTACGGCATAAATCATATATCCTATAAATAATCTAATTTGGACGGAACGTAGCGGATATCTAATACCCCTATTTTAAAAATGTGGACTTATACCCGATTACTCTCCTCTTAGTCGTTAGGCCCACCATAAGCATCTGACTATCGCCTAGCGAAAAAATCAGAGATTAAATGAGAAATAATGAAAGACTAATTTTAGAGTTAATTTATGTTTTAAAAGTATGTTAATCAATTATAGTTAATTTTTTTATATAATATTGTTTTCAAAATTGCAGCAAACACATAAAAACATATTCTTAACCCCAAATTTTTTTATGTTCATTAAAATTATGAACATAAGTTATTGGTTAACATAAAAAAACTCTCTATCTAGAAGTTCGAATAACAAAAAAAATTTATATACTTGTAATTCAAAAATAATCAAAATATTTAAGATTAAGCAGAAAATAATCGGATTAAGCAGAAAGTAATCAAATTTTTTTAAGGGATTACCCATTAATCGAGGTGGATGGGTTAGGCCTAACGACTAAGCGGGAAGTAATCGAGTCTAGTTATTCGCTATGATTCATCCAAATCAGATTATTTATCGGATATCCGATCATACCGTAAAAGTTTTATTTTTTTTATTAAATTTTCTGAAAACAAATATCATATTATTATATTAATAATTAACAAAAATAGTTAAAGGTTAAACGTTTCTGTAGACACGAAACTAAATTTATTAATAGTTTTTAGTTCAAAGTTTTTACACTAATAAATAGTACAAGATTCAAAAATGAAACTTTAATTAAATTCTCGATCTTAAAATCGTACTACGTTTAATCCTTGTCAAAGCTCAGTGTCGAATACCCAACATCTCTTCTTCTCGTTAATACTCTCTTTCTCTTTCTTATTAGTACATGTCTCTTTCTCATAAGCAGGTTTGTCCAAAAAAAATATAAAAGACTTAGTTTCTAAAATGGAAAAAGTAGATATGTAATAGGGGAGAATTAAGTTCAATTGGAAGAAAGTATAAAAAATCATATATTTATTTATGTTGTAATAATAATAATAATAAATGAATCATATACATATCCGAAATTAGAGTTCTTTTTATATTTAGCTAATTATTATATTTGTCAACAATTCTTACGATCTTATCGTTCTCAATAATTCGTTTTATGCATTCACCAGAAATAAGAGAATCCGATTTATTTATAAGCAGACGAACTATAATACAGATCACTACTAAGAACATGATAGCTGAGTAGATATATGTGCGATCCATAAACCCAGAATACATTTTATCTACACAAAAGATAATTTGCGAATTTTTTTATGGGTGACCACAGATAGAAGAATTAATGGGTAAATTAATGTCCCATCTTTTACATTTTAGTCATGTGGTCCATAGGGAAATAAATTTTAGAACGAAAATACGATTTGGCATTTTTAATTTCTGGCCATTGGTTTTAGGTAACATCAGTATGGATATGGAGTACGGTAATCAATTCAACAAAATAAAAGTTCATATTATGTGGTTATGGGAGATTTGGAGAGCGAGCGCAACACATGACACGATTCGATCTTTAAAACCATATGTATATGACATAGTTATATATATATATTTTTATAAACCATATGTATATATATTTTTGGAAAATAATTTATATTATATAAACGCATATATATATATGTTGCGAAAGTGAAAGTCCCTCCGTCTAATGGTAGAGTCTAAAACATACTATATGCGCAACTTTATATATTAGTGGTTTCTGTTTGATAAAAATAGGATTTCGTGTTATAAAAAAAGTGAAGGCACTAAAAGTAGCTTGTTCTTTATACAAATTTTATCAACTTCTTTTGATTTACACTAGGTATTTGACATTTCCTTTTCTTATAAGCGCGTGAGTTTTTTTTTGGTATTCCCTTTTCAAAAATCTTGGATAAAAATGTTGAGAATCTGCCTCTCATTCTATTTTTAAAGTCGTGTTTTCTTTTAGAAAAAGTAATCACCTAGCTATTTTGGTGACCATAAACTAATTCAGAATAACTTAAAATTTATAGAACACAAAATATCCTAGAAATGCATATATGGTGGGAGGGGAATGCATGCATATATCAATCACATTTACATATATATATGGTCATTAGTTTATGGACAAAAAAATAAATAGCATTTAGAAAACAATCGTAATAACTATTTTTTCTTTGAAAAAGTCATTATCCTAGCTAATTCTAAACTTTTTCAGATATCAATTTAGCTTTAGGTTTTTTTAAAGTATTAAAAATAAAATTGCAAGATAATGCATGAATATAAAAAGAATATAACGATTATTCTTATCTTTCTCGTGTCAACAGCCTAAATATATAAGTTTATATATTCGGGCGGGCGTATGTATCGTCGACATAAAAAGATGGGAACAATTAGCTAAACGAGGGACCATGTGTCGAAGAAAGAACCATCGATGCAAGAGACGTAATGTATTGTTCATTTATCTGTTAACAAATCAAATGGCCAAATGGCATCAAAAGATAGTAAATTGAAGCTGATACGATAAATGTTTTGCTGAGCCCTAATTGCGCAATCGTGTCAGCATATATCAGAAGAATCACAAAATTATGAAAAGAATATAATAATATAGTATTGCCATGTTGGAAATAGAGAATTAAGAAGGACAGTTAATTAAGGTGCGCGTCCCTTTCATGTTGTGTCGTCTTCAGTCAGCGCCACGATAATTGTCTATGAGGAATCATCCTCTGCTTCGACTTGCTCTCTTTTACAATTTTACAATCAATTCAACTTTGATTAGTCACATATTGGCATCGTGGATACAATGAAGTTATGCCTTAGCTTATTACCAATTCATCATCATGGCTTTTCTTGATTCTGGAAATTTCTCAAATGAAAGTTAATAATTAATTCAGCTTTCCTTTGTGTTCAACGAAAATACTTAGCAATCGTCTATATTAGTTTAAGGCGCCTTAGATTTTTTTTTTTTTTTTAAATATCTTGGCCATTTTTTTTATTTTAAATTATTTTGCTCTGTGTCCCTACTCCTTATCCAATTATTTTAGCCCTATATATATATAAATAAAGAAATTTCAGAATTTCCCGTAAATGCGTTTCTTAAATTTTATTTTTGGTTGAACATTTCTTAAGTTTTCTCGTATCGATTTGGTTATAACACAAACACTTTAAAGCGAAAAATACACTATATTTTTATAACCAAAAAGATTGTATTTCATTTAGTTTGAAATTTCTTAACCCTGGCATCAATTCGTTTTCTTGATATTTTTAATTCAGCTCTGTAAATATTTTTTAATACAGAAATCAAACGGTGAGAAAAACAAAAATTAGTAAATTACAAGCCGACAGCGTGAGGCAGACGACGTGTACATAAAACGTGCCACGTGTACCACACCTTACAGGGAAAATCTTGACCGTTAAAGTCTTCCCGACCAATCCACGTCACCGTTACATTCGCCGTTGGATCTACGTACTGATTAATTGCTTAGATTTTTCTCACATAAAATAATAATTTTAATAGATACGGTAAAACCATAAAAATAGTTGTTGTCCATATGTCTATTATATTTTGTAACGTCTGACCAGAAATATGTAGTCTAAATTTAAAACTTGACCAGAAAATTCAAACTGATTAATGGATTCAAAGATCTGTAACGACATAATTTAATATAAAGTTAAATTTGGTGGATTTTAGCAGACGATTAATGATAGTTTTTGGTGTGTTCTTAAATTACTTGACAAATGAAATAACTGAAAAATTATAGTATAGCTAGTAACAACAAATATATTTGGCGAACATATTAAAAAAAAGGAAATAATTGAAAATGCTTAATATTTCTGACAATTTTAAAAAATTCATAATTACACGCCACACATATATTTGAAAAACACAGTTTGCCTAAAAATAGCTAAAGTAACTTTATATTTAAGACTATTAAAGTTTTTAAGTTGCTCTTATGTATTACAAATGAATACAATGAATAGGATAAAGCTAACGCCTGATTATCCCACTCATCACATTTATTTCATTTCGTCTATTTTGAATAATAATGTTCTATTTTTGTTCGACAAAAAATATTCGGTTGTTTTCTTTATTACTAAAATCGAAATTATAAATACTAATAACAAACAGTGAGCTACAACAACTACACAATATACTAACACTAAAACTTTGTAAAATTTTATATCATCTATGGATAAAATTTAAAACAAAATCTAGAAAATTGTTATGTAAAGTCACTGTTTAAGTTTTCGCATACAAAGATCAAATAAATTATGAATTTTTAAATATATTTAACATTGTAAAAACTTATAACTTTAAAACTTGTATTTTTATTTCATATCTGATGTATAAATGTAATATGTCAGTATTTAATGTTTTAGGAATTTCAAGTTATTTGATTCATGGCCACTTTTACCTACGCTATATACATCATACATGATATTATAGTATAATCAATTATGTTACGTACTTACATATGACTCGTTAATACAAAAGTGATTGCGTGATTAGGCTGAACAATTTTGTAAAGAAAAAAGAGAAAATTCAATAAATAACTAGTTCTAGATTTTGATTTTATTATGTGAGAATTCAAATACGATATTGACTTAAGGCTCTATCGATGCTTTAGCTTTCACGGAAGAGAAAAAGGAAGAAGTTGTATCCAATTCGGAAAAGTAGAGAACAATTTACAGAGAAGGTCCCATTGGCCCGTTTCTTTCTTCATCGAATTTCCAAAAATACTATTAATTACTCCTTTTTAAAATTTCTATTTACGAATATTAATTTATCACATATATTTGTTTAAACGTAAATCTAATGTTTGAGTGGGTATATTTTTAGACGGATATGTAGGAACTATTACTTTAAAAGGATATAAGAAATGTCATGACCTAACACCTAACCCAACAAGGCCAACGCTATTTTTTTCGTTTTCGTAAGTCTATTAAATTGGGTTATGTTGCTTTCACAACTAAACCTATCGACCTATTTTTATTCTATAATTAGCTTTTTTAAGTTTTTGATAGTGCAGGTTTAACCAAAACGGCACGTATTATTTAGTCGTCCATTGAATAAAATTGTTGCTGAAAGCGTAAATCATTTCTCTAATTCTCTTTTCTACTATCATCATCATAATACTTAAGTTTTGAATCGTAACATCTAAAAAAACTAAGAAAAAATATGATACGTTTAAATAATAACAAAAACATGTATATATATATATAATACGGTGTGCAATAGTTACTATTCAAAACTTTATTGTAAATTCTAAAATATTATAAAATATATTCAATATGACTAAAAATAGGTTAAGAAAAAAACTCAATTTCAGATTAAAGATATATTGACTTTATCCTATATCTATTTTTTATTTTCCCAGAATAAAGAGAACACTTTTTTTTAACCGAAAAACTAAAGACACCTTGAGAGGCCTACAATGTAGACGAAAAAGTAAATGATCTTAAAAATGTATTATATATTAGAAGATACAATTCAAATTGTTAATCCGAGAAAAAAATAGATTGTGCAATCAAATATTTTGATGGAAAATATAAAAGTCACGTCATCTGAGCAATTTTTATTTTTGGTCTCATTTGCCTTATTGTATATATCGTTTATATTTTATAGCTTCTTATTTTTTATTACTAGTTTTGATAAATCAGTTGTGAAAGGAAAAAAAATTACAAAGTCGCACCCATCACAAACTGCAATGACGTAATACTTTAATGGTGATAGTCGTGCAAACTACAATACAAATCCTAGTTTTAAGTTTTAATGGTGAAAGTTTTAAAGTTGCAATATAATTGTTTTCATAGCCTAAGACAATGATTTAAAGGTAATATTGTTCATTTTTAACGCGGGTTAAATATTTAGAAGTAAAAATAATAATAATAATAATAAAAAATCTTTTTCAAACAAATTACATACTACAGAGGTTCGACAAAAACCTCTTTCCACATACTTTTACCCTCTATGCCGTGTACGTGGGCCTGATTTTGAAAAGCCCAATACTCTTTATCAAATCCTATAGACTCTCGTGTTCATACTTCATATAGGTATGAGACAAGTTATCATATTTAGATTGACGTTTTATTAGAACAAAGTATACATACCTTTAATTAAATATATATATAGTAATGAATATGATTACAAACATGCATTAATGATTACTCACGAATGAAATTGAAAAAATAACAGAAAAAATTGATAACTAATTAAGCAGGCATATATATAACCAGAAAACATAAGAGAGTAACAATGCAACAATCTCATTTCTTTCTTACATCTACAAATGAATAACCAGTTTTCTTCTTTTGACATTTATTTATGCATAACCCGCCATACCGATATGGGAGGAACCAGAGCGGTTTGCTTTGTGAGCAGGTGGTGAAGAGACAGACTTGGTAAAATACATGTAGTAGTAGACATTGAGGACCATGGTAGCAACTATAAACACGGCCCCTGCAATGAAGATTCCTTTACGCAAAGATTCACACGAGAATGTTTGCGCGCTTAAGTACTTAGTGTGGTATGCGTTCTTGGTCGCTCCTGCTATTACACAAGCTTCTGCTACCAGAAATGTCATCCTGCAAATTGTCAACCATCAAAAATGGCTTTAAATATCAAAATACTGATCTATTGATGTTCAAAATCAGTAATAAATCTATTGGACTCACCAAGAAGAGATGAAATAGATGATAGACCAAGCACGGTCACTTCCAGGGGCTAAAGGTCTTCCAAAACACATGCATTTGGTAACACCCATAAGTAATGATTCACTGGAGAGGAGGAAAAGAAAAGCTCCAACTCCATAACCAGTGGCTACATCAGAGTCATATACGCAGAACGTTACGTTTGTTATTGGGTCTTGGATAGATTTTCCCTGCCACAAAACAGAGAAAGAGAGACCTTAAGAAGGAAGAGTGCCACAACAAGAGTATAAACACAGTTTATATATGCTTAGTTACATAGATGTTTCTCTAGTCTCAGTCTACAAAATAGGTCTCAAATGGTTCTTTATTGACAAGATTTCCCAAATCTCTTGATTCTTGAATTCAAATTAGAGGCATCATTAATATTAAGTGAACAAACCAGAAATCTACGAAATGTTCACTAAATTGCAAGTAACTATTAAACAAATCCAGATATAGAAATATTCATCCTAATGATTATTATTACTTAGAAATCGAAGTCAGAGAACAAAAACCCTAGCGGTTAGAGAGAGAGAGAGAGAGAGAGAGAAGAGTGAGTTACGATGCTCCGGCGGCGTTCGGCGGCTATGGAGAAGCCGAAGGCGACTAAACTAAGAGCAACGACGAGGATAAAAACAAGAGTCGAGGCCTTCCCTTCTCCCATTATCTCCGGCGACTTTTGCAGAGACGACGAAGTGAGGAGTGTGAGAGAGAGAGAGAGCTGGAAACGAGCTTAGTAAAGTGAAACCAAAAAAAAAAAACACGAGCTGTGAGTGTCGTTGAAACGAAGAACACGCTCCAAACAGCGCGTGTTTTTCACCTTGAAGCGTTGATTTGGATAAAAGCATCACGCGGAGTGTTAGGCACGTGAGGATCCTTTTTTGAATTTAGTGTTTCCTTTTTGGAAAAGTTTAAAGTTTTTTTTTTTTTTATACGAAGCTGGGCTTAATGGGCTTAAAAAGCCCGAATCTTTCCCTTTTAAGTTATGGTAAAGCCTGATAAATTTAATTTTATGAGAGTGTGGTGGGAAGAAAATTACGAGAAGTGTGTTTTTCATTTTTGGAAACTACACCAAAAGCAAACACATCTCATTGCAACTGCCAAAACCATACTATTACAGTTGGTTTTGTAGATGGTCGATCCGACTAAACAAAAACTATATCACCTACACTATTACACACATATTTGTTCATCTCTTATAAAGAAATATCTCACAATAGATCTCTAAAAACTCCATCTCGAATGTATCTATATATATCTTGATTGTTCGTTTGTGTTTGAGTTTACTTATATAAATTTTCAGATATATTCATGATTTTAGTATTTTAAACAAAATTTATGTATTAATTGTAAATCTAAATGCCAAATAGAATATTTTCTTCGTTTGTGTATGACGTTTGCATTTTATTAAAAATAATAAAACATGTTTTCATATTACAAAAATTGTGATTGATACAATCTAAGCATAGTAACATTTTTTTTGTCTATGTAAGGTGAAAGTTATATGTCATGTTAATTGAGATTTATCTGTTGGTTTTTGTCTTCACTAGTTGATACTTCAAATAAATCAATTAGTTTTGAAATAAAGCAAGCGAGATTTACGGCCACAAAGTTTGACGAATCTTTTGGTTTGATTGACACATTAAAAGCGAAACAAAAAGAAAATACTAAATATGTATATTTATAATTTGATAATTTACAAGCTGTAAGCAAATAATCGAAATAGAACCGGAGACAAAGAAATAATGAGTTGTCCTCATGTCACTTGGCTGGTCCGTACCCCTAACAACTGCCCATGTATGTACATTTTTCTTCCAACGTTTAGTTTATTGATTTATGAACCTTTTTTGTTGTTTCTTTTAAGACTTATTTTATCGATTTATATTCGCAATCTATTTGATGCAAATTATATGACCAAAGGAGGGATATAGTTTTTTTAAATTTATGATCGCAGTCTATTTAGTGCAAACTCTATGACCAAAAGGAGAATTTAAGTAAATACCCCAACTTAATAACTTCCCAAATACTTTCAAAACATATGTATATTATGTTGAACAAAGTATGTTATACTCTTCTATATAAGCATTTATATAACTTGTTAAAACACTTACTTTTTTTTCAAAAAAAAACAAATATGTTGTCGTTTTAGGTTTTCAGTACATTTTTAACATATTTTCCATAATATCCTTTCATAAAAAAAAACTATAGACGCGTTGATCATGAACAGAAAACTGTTTTTAAGTATCGGCAATGTTGATAACTTGTACTTTTGTTAAGTTATCTAAAATAGTTGATAACAAATACAAATCTTTTGGATTCAATATAGTATTGAGTGAATTATTTAACATCATATATATTCTTTAATACGAATTTCGTAACTGAATAGATTGTCATTCTTAATGTATTTTTTTGATATAATAACTTTAAAGTTTTAAGTAACATCTTACTATGGTATAAAATAGTGAAATCACGATAACACATACATTTACATTGAAACACAAAAAAACGTGAAAAAGGACAGTAAACAAATCATCATCAATAATATTTGTCACAAAAGAAGAACAAATAAAGATACTCGAAAAATGATCAACTCCTTTGAAATATACATCTGTACAAAAGAAGAAGACAAAGATTTTTAAAAAGGGGTAGAAATGATATCTTCACATTTCAAAACTCTTTTCGAGCTTTTCCTTTTGTTACAATAAGGAAGAAACACTATGCTCTTATTTTTCACTAAAGACACTAAATTAACACTCCCTTCTCTCCCCTTTTTAATTACAAAATTTTTAGAAAATGGACACCCAAAACCCCTAAATTTTTAATAACAATCTCTTTTAAAATCCCCCCAATTTTTTCAAACATATTTACACATTTTCACCAAACAAAACCTCCCACCATAATCCATAATCAATACTTCCTAAACCTTTTCTTTAGCCTTCTCTGTTGTTATATTATATGCATATTGGAATGTTCTGATTTATGCAAGAGTCGAAATACTGCGGTTGCTGCTGCGTCTGTCACAATCGAATCCCACAACTCGAACCGCGGGATTGTTCCCGAAATTGGTCGCCGCCCTAACGCAACTTCCGTTCCTTGGAGAAGACGGCGGCTGCGGTTTGGTAGCTCGAGGAGTCGATGGAGTCGGAGGAGCCACCACAAGAAGCTCTTCTCGAAAAAGTGAATCTTTTGTTAATGGGTTAGATACTCTACTTGGCGGTGACCCTGTGAAGAACAAAGGCGACGTCATCGTCGGATCTTGTTCACCTCCACCACTACTCTGTATTTATCATCACATAACCAAAAAAGAATCAAACTTTAGATATCAAAATAATCAATTCAATCAAATAAGCAAAAGGGTTGTTATTGAATTATATATATACCTTAGAAAGGATGAAATCCAAACCTGAATTTGAATCACATAACTCCATCTGATGACTGCAAAACCAAAAACCAAAAACCAAAATCAGATATAAATTTGATGGCTTTCTCAACAAAGTTATCAACTTTATTAAAAAAAAAGGATCTTACTTGAGTTGCCAACGGAGAGATCGAGAAGAGTGGTGGTTAAGAACACCGAGACGACGCGGTTTAGGACAAATCACGGCGTCTCTGCGATCAGAAACGACGGCGTTTCTCCTCATCTCTTCAAACGCGTTTTGTTGGACTCCACAGCTGTTCATCATCTTTTGTGCTGCTTAAGCAAGAATCAATCAAACCCCACAAAATAAGAAGTGAATAAGATTGCAAAAAAACTCTTATATAAATAATAAAAAAAAAAGATAAGGGAAGAGAAGAGAAGAGGTGGTCAAATGGTAACGTGTTTCTTATGGAGATCTGGTCGTAAGAGATCTTAATTTATTAAGGTTTATTATTAATTTATTTATTAATTAAAGGCAAGAATGGTAAAGAATTAGCCACTTGACAAAAAATTCGATATAATTTAAGTATTATACTCCATTATAGTGAATGATGTCAAGATCATAGTCGTGACAGATTTTTTTTTTAAGAATAAGTAAAACTCAAACAAACAAACAAACAAATAATAATAAAAAATCCATGAGAAAAAGTCTAAGTTAAACAGTGATAAACTCATACATTATGAAAAATTAGAAAATAATAATAAAAAAATATAGACACAGATTAGTAAAACTGATCGTGAAAACACAGAAGTGAAGTTGATGTTTTTTTTGCGATAAAACACAAAAGGATCACGAATTGTTGTTACAGATCCAAATACGAACAACGACTAACAAATCCAGGAACAAAAAAGAAGAAGAAGAAGGTGGAATCTTTCAGATCGAGATCAATCTTGATCTGAAATTAAAACAAATCAAGAAATATACCTGAAGGTGAAAGAGCAGAGATCGGTCGAAGCTTGAGCTCTACCTTAACAGAAGAAGAAGAAGCAAAGAGGGAGATCTGAAGAAAGAGATGAGTCTAATGGAAAGAGAGAACCTGCAGACAACAAAGTTATAGGAATCAAGTATTTTTTTTCTGAAATTATATTAAGAAAAATATTTAAAAAGTTATTTTATTTTTGTATATGTGTGTGTGTCTTAATCGTTTGTGTTAAGAGCAAAACGCTTGTTTTAGCTTAAAACATTTAAGTCACTACTTAAATTTTAATGGGTTAATGAAACCATAGAGTATATATGTTGCTTTCAGTTTCATTTGTATAGATTTTGCCTTTTTTGGGTACAAAGGCGGTGCCTAACCATACTCTCTCCTCGTAAATATCTTTCAATGGGTTATTAATGTGGTGTCACCGACGAGATCATATCAATTTTTTTTTATTTTTTTTTATTCACTTTGATATCTCTTTTTGTTTTCAACTTTATTACACTAATCACGAATCACCATTTGGAGAGTTTTAGTTTAACTTGTTGGACATATTTGAAAAATAACAAAAGTAGCCATATACAGTTTATGTTATTTATTTGATTTTTCCTTGTAATGTGTATAAATACTTAAAATTATATTTAATAATACTCCTATTTGCTAACAGAATTGATTTCTTACAGAAAGATGGATTCTTCTTTTCAGTTTACTGCATGTAAATTTATGACATATGTATGAATAGATTGAAAAGTTAAGCTTTCTATATTATTAGTATTTTATTACGTCATATTAAGATGTTACGGAAAGTCGGAAGCAATCTTTCACTTTTTAAAATTTAAACATTACAGTTGTTTTATTCTATACATATAAATAAAATCAGAATTAAATATAAAGCTTAACATCTACATAAATAATACATTTTTAATGAAATATTAATTATATATATTTTTTCTAACTCTATTAAGTTCTTACTTATCTTCAATAAAATATTTTTTAGAAAAGTATTATGAAATAACTAACATATTACATTTACTTTATGAACGATATATTATTTGTGTTCTAAGTATTTATAGGGGTTAGCAAGTTAACTAACAAAAATCTTCAAATATTTACGGAAATTATAATTTATACTCTTTAGATTTTAGTTTTATGATTGCAAAAATGATGGTGGAGTGAAATAAAAAAGGTTATGGAAATAGGGATGATTTTTTAAAAAATTACAAAAATACCAGCTATGTGAATGAAAAAAACAAAGAAATAATAATGACGATAATATAGGTTTATGGAAATGAGGGCGGTAAAAAAAAATTATAACAAAATTTGTTAAGCATATCGAAAATTAAGAAAATATTATTAGGTTTATTAAAAAACAGCGGCGTGAAATAAAAAATTACGTAAATATCATATCATGACAAAACTTAGATTTATAAAAATGACAGCGGTGCGTGATAAATAAATAACAGTAATACATAATAACAAATTTAGAGAAATAAATATTCATTGGATTTATAAAATTGACGACAATACAAAATAAAAAATTACAGAAATAGCAATAATAATAATTTAGATTATAAAACGACGGCGATACATAATGAAAAAAATATGAAAGACAAAAATGACAATAATTATTAGATTTATAAAAATGACGGCAGTAAACAATATTTTTTGGATTTATAAATATGGCGGCAGAGCATAATTACAAATTTACAAAAATAACAAGATAAATATTTATTAGGTTTATAAAAATGACGGCAGTGCGTAGCGAAAAAACTATGAAAATAAAGAGGGTTTTAAAAATGCGGAATCCAGTGCAAGAGCCGGTGCAAAAAATGATTTTGCACCTAGCAGTATTGTTGTTACTTATCCGGTCATGATTCTTTTGATAGTATTGAATTTGTATATGATACCCCTTAAGGAAAGTAAGTTGATGAAAGTCTTTGCTTTTCAAGCTTTTTATCATGCAGTGATTCAGCTCCAATTTTGAATATTCCTTCGATCTAATATATAACTTTGATTTGGTAAATATTATTGATGGTTCTTTCAATTCAGTCTTGTGGCTTCTCGATTTGTGCTTTTGTTTTGTTGAGCCTTCTGCAGCTTTGTGGTGTTTGGTCTTGGTTCAATTCCCCGTTCAATTTGAGTCATATTCCGGTTCAATTGTGGTTCTACTAGATATTAACTTTGGGACTACTTAGCCACTGGGCCTATGGGCTTGTAAGAGTAAGACATTGAAGCAATTTGGAGACAAAAAACAACAACAACTGTTCCAAATCTCAAGAAAAGCATCATCGGCAAACTAGTAGAGAAGCCGTATAGTACTTTACAAGCAAATTAAACGTTGGTCCTTGTTTAAAAGTGATCAAGTCAAGTTTACAACTTATCCATCATTGCTCACTGCTCACACCCTGTTTTTTCCCTGCTACTTTCAGCTGAATCCAAAGATGAGGTTCTTGATTCTTTTCGTAAGGCAATGAAGTTTTGATCGCGCTCAAAGAACAGAATATAAGAATTTGGTTTGCAGTTCAGTGATATCAAAACTAATTTTGGAGTAAGAACTCACTCTTCTTTCGTTTTCTTCTTGGCATCAGAGTGAGTTACGCATCATACATATATATCGGTCAATATCTAGATTTGAAGAGGTTCTCTTCATAACCTCAACTACTAATGTTTAATAACGCCGTGTGTGCCTAACGTTTTCAACATTAAGCTAATTATATGTTGAATGAAAACATGAATTATCTTTAGACAAAAGATCATTTAGCATATTTGGACAAGTTGTAGTTTATTTCAAATTTCCATATTACTTGGGATAAAATAGCTAATTTCTTTATTTGATTGAGGAGTAGCACAATAAAAGAAAGACAAAACAACGGAATTGTTCTGAAAATAATCGACAAAAACAATTGAAAAGGTTGGTTCAAACTGAAACCAATTTTTTTTTTTTTTTGGAACTGTGAGATTTTGATTGAAACTCGTACTGACTCTACAGTTACTATATGTGAATTCGACAGTGACTAAAGAAAATATAGGTTTTGGAACTGATCTTTTGACTAATATATCAATTTCATGATGCATATAAAGCATATTTTAGTTTATTCATATGTGATTCAATATTTAGTCGTATACATATATATATATATATATTTTTTGTGAATGAATTTGCGAGAAAATCAATATGACAGATTCGTTATGTTTCAAAATTAGTCAGAATCACACTGTAACAAACCAAACATTTTGCTCTTAGTAATTGTTGTTTAGAAGAAATCAGAAATAGTGAAAATTAGAAAAATGGATACTAAATAAAAGTGCTAAATAAAATGAAAAATCAATAGAATATAGTATCACAGAAAACTGTTAACAATCAATTAGAAAAAGAAAATTAGACTTGTTGTTATGTGTATATACGAGTATACCCATTATATATACTAAGGGATACCTTTACCCATAAGGTCCCCTCAACCTATAGTCCTCTTGCACAAAAGTCACAAAGCCCTCCACTTTGAGTTCCATGCTCAATTTTCTCATTTCTAAAGAGAGAGACAAAAGAGAAAATAGAAACTGATATAAAGAAATTCGACAAAGCTCTCTTAATCTCCATCTTCACTCTCTCAAGTCTTTATCCTTAGTTAGTTTCTTCTCTCCTAGCTGTCTTCTTGATAACCATGTATGCTCTCTCTCTCTCTCTCTCTCCTTTCTTCACTCTTCTTATTATCTCTCCAACTAAATAGATATTCTAAAATATTTAAATTTGAACATTGCAGGAGAGCTGAAGATAATAACACTATAGATCTCAATAACTTACCTGATGATCCTTCTAGAGACATTTTCCCATTCTTTGAAGAAGGCTCCTCTTCTGGTATACACTACTCTAGATTATTCTTTTCTCCCTTTTCTTTTTAATTTCTTTGAACAAAATTTTGTAAATAATCAAAATAACTCTTCACCTTTAGCCTTGGGTGAATGTTTTGTAATGGATACTAGAGTCAAAACAATAATATATGAGTTAGAAATATATACATTTGACTATTAATCAAGAAAATTCTAATGAAGCGAATATATAATTTATTATTGAGTAGGAGGTTTTAGGGAGAAGCAAACCAAAGACGGGAAAGAGTATGAATGTAGATTTTGTTCACTCAAGTTCTTCAAATCTCAAGCTCTCGGTGGCCATATGAACCGCCACCGTCAAGGCAAGATATCCCATTCTCTAAATGATGAATATATGTATGTGTTTGCATATATCTACGCATAAAAATTTGCATTTTATGAATTTGTGTTTGGTGAATTAGAAAGAGAGACGGAGTCACTAAACAAAGCTCGTGAAGTTGTTCTTCGCAACGATAGCTTTCCTCCTCATCAAGGACCTCCATCGTTTAGGTATTTTTAGCATTTATTTTCTTGAAGTTTTATTTTACATTCAATCTCACTAGAAATATCGTTGTAATTAACAGTTTGATATATTCTATATAGTTATCATCAAGGAGATGTGCATGTAGGAGACGTAATAACACCATTCAGACCAATGATGTATCCACCAAGACTTTTCTCCCTCTCCTCTTCCTTCGCCCTCTCATCTCCGCAGCTGCAGCCACCATATCTTTATCCTCCGTCGTCTTCACCGTTTCCTCAACATAACACCAACGGTTACTACGTAGGCAACAACAGTACGCTTCAGCAAACCCTAACTAATAGGGTTTGCGGTGGTCCTGCACTATCTGACTCGAGTTACACCTTCATTGGTGCACCATTGGCTAATGGTTCTAGAGCTGCTCCTCCACTTCATCTACCTCTACCTCCACATCATGGTCTATAACAATAGTAAATGAAAACAAATGTATTTCTTTTTTTTGGTTTTTTTCTTTTTAAATTTCGTTTTTTATTAAAATGTTAAACTTTATCAATCAAGTGTTTAAATTTTATCTACATATTTTGTGGGAATATGGAAAGGGACATGACAAGGTAATTGAAAACGACAAAAAGTGCAATGCCAATTGGAGAGAGAGTGTTGTTTGGGGTTATGTAAGAAGATTGTATTTGTATGAAGGAGCAGCTTTTATCTATTTTTATTTTGTTTTTTTCCTTATTATCTACTTTTGTCTTGAAGCTGTTTTGTGAGACCACATAAGTGTTTTATCGTTCTATATATATTTTTTTATATATTTTTTAAAAACAGAACTGGAGTGACTAGGGAGAGGAGATATGAAATAGGTTAGATCTGGACCTCAACTAGTTGAGTTGTAACTACTTCGTCCTCTGTTTGAAACAATTTTTTTGTTTCTATTATCTTTTTGTTAGATTATTTTTCTGCTAGCCAATTCATCGTTAGATTGTATGTATACGTTTTGTCAAAACAATTTGAAGTAAATCAATTTTTTTTTTTTTTGTACATTTTTTTCTACTAATTACGTTACTGGAACATCTTTAGATATAATTTAAACTAATCCTAACATTTGCAACGCCGCCATGACCAAATAGACTCAGCGAAAACCTCAGCTCCGATAGTCTTTATTCATCAACAGCGCGTAATACTTAAGATTACTTCTTGACAGAAAAAATTGTATATATATTATATACGGTTAGTCTACGGACTACAGTTCGTGTAAATTACATTGCAACTCTAGGAAAATCCAGAACCTAAACTAAATAACTTTTTTTGAATATTGTAAAAATTAGTCAAAAGTAGTGATCAATAAGAGATAGAGAGAGAGAACATATGATCTCAAGCTCAAGCATGTTTTTGTGATAAAAGGAGAAAAAGAGCAATACATGAAAAGAAGAAATATATCATGGTTTTGTGAAAGAAGGCTAAACCCTAGATTTGTATTTACAGTCTTCCCAAGAGGCATATATACATATATGTATATGTATATTATATTTTAGAATAAACATATAATCAGAAAGCGAAAGGAGAGAGTTGAGTGGATCTATATAGATATGTGAATGCGAATAAGTTAAGATTATTATAAGTTGGTCTGAGACATAGACACAACTGTGGAAGGACTCATTGATGCAGTTAAGTTTCTTTTGTTTCAGTCTGTCGATTACAAACCCTATTCCCTTGTATCAGCTTTTACCATTACATAGCTTTGCTCCTCAATTTCAACTCTACCCTACTCCTATATAAGTGTATTCACACATATATTGTGAACAAATTATACTGTCTCCTTTTGAGAAAAATTATCATGCATGTAAATGTGCAATTTTCTTCTAATACCGAATCATCATCTATATAAACTTTTTTTTTTCACTTTTCTCCAGAAACATTCCGTTATTTTGTTTTACGAAATTTTTTTTTTGTAAAAGCACATATATGCGTTGTATAGATCATAGATGAATATATGTATATGTGACTTTTATATGTATAACATAGAAAATGCACCTATAGATATACAAATGGTTGTAGATCTAGCAAGGTTATGCACGTATATCAATGTGGTACATATTAACCAAAAAAAAAACCAAAATATAAATGCATACATACATACATATATATAAATCATAAAAAAGGAAAAAAAATTAAGTTGTGACATAACATTACATGATAGGTGTGCGTCTATAAATCTATATAGAGTACTAATTCAATTAATTGTCAAATATAAAATCCCTGAATTTCATGGAAATAATAGAAACGGGTAAGTTGGGACAAAAAAATTAGATGTGTTTCAAAAGGAAAGCAAAACTTTTACTATTTATGCAAATAAAAAAGTTAGGGGGTTCAATTACCGATTGCTATAAAATTAGAATAGAATAGGCTGCATCTGCTGTTCCTAAACAATGACACCGCCCATCTCTATTTACACACTTCTATAAACTATAAGCATTACTTTTAACTTCTTCTTATAGATACTTGTAGGCTTGTTTTCTTTTCGGTAGTTTTTAAGTAATGCAATCTCATATATAGTTCCCTTGGTACACGAATGTATTAGCTAATCTCTGACCAAAATAAATATTTTTTAAATAAATTCATATTTATCTAACCTTCTAAGTCGCTGAGAAGGTGTTGACTCTGTCTTCAAGTCCTCCACTAAAGGCGCAAAATCGGAACGTTTCATTGGGAACGTGTCACCGAATGCTCTCAAGAAAGACTCAATCTTTTTAAAGGTTTCTCGTGATGAGTCTGTAAAGTTTGTTCCTGAATATCGAAAATTGCGAGGGTTTCTGTAGTTTCAGCTTCTAAATCACCAAAGAGGCTTTTGGAAGAGAAGTTCATCTCTTTCTTGGAATCATGTAAAACCCAGGAACAGCTTCTTCAAATTCAATCCCAAACAGTTAGTCATGATCTACAACATAATGATTACGTCGCTCCGAGAATCGTCGCTGCTTGTTCTCGAATCACGAGAATTGATTACGCACGCCAAGTGTTCGACAAAATCTCTCAACCAAATGTTTCTGTTTGGAACGCTTTGTTCAATGGGTATGCGCATAGAGATTTGTCCAACGAAGTTTTGTTGTTGTATAAGAGAATGAGAAGCATGGATGTTATGCCCAATTGCTTTACTCTCCCTGTAGTTTTGAAAGCTTGCGTGAGGGTTAAGGATCTTAGACAGGGAGAGGAGTTACAGTGTTTTTCTATCAAAATAGGGTTTGGATTAAATTCTTATTTAGGAACTAAGTTGATTGAGATGTACTCATGTGCAGGAGTGATAGTTTCGGCGAATAAGGTGTTTTGTGAAATGGTTGAGAAAAATGTAGTCATATGGACTTCGATGATTAATGGGTATCTTTTCAACAAGGACTTAGTCTCTGCTCGACGCTTTTTTGATTTGTCGCCTGAGAGAGATATTGTGTTGTGGAACACTATGATATCTGGTTATATTGAAATGGGGAATTTGATGGAGGCTAGGAGTCTTTTCAATCAAATGCCACATAGGGATGTTATGTCGTGGAATACGGTTTTGGAGGGTTATGCAAATATTGGAGATATCGAAGCATGTGAAAGGGTTTTTGATGAAATGCCGGAGAGAAATGCTTTCTCTTGGAATGGTTTGATCAAGGGATATGCTCAAAATGGGCGAGTTTCTGAAGTGTTGAATTCTTTTAAGAGGATGGTAGATGAAGGGAGTGTTGTTCCTAATGACGCAACATTGACTTTAGTCTTATCCGCTTGTGCAAAGTTAGGAGCTTTTGATTTTGGGAAATGGGTACATAAGTATGGAGAAAATCTTGGGTACAATAAGGTAGATGTTAACGTTAAGAATGCTTTGATTGATATGTATGCAAAATGCGGAGCTATAGCTATAGCTATGGAAGTCTTCAAAGGCATAGAGAGAAGAGATTTGATAAGTTGGAATACCATGATCAACGGTTTAGCTGCACATGGACATGGAGCTGAGGCCTTAGATTTATTCCAAGAGATGAAAAATTGCGGAATTAGACCTGACAAGGTAACATTCGTCGGTGTTTTATGTGCCTGTAAACACATGGGTTTGGTTGTAGATGGCTTGGCTTATTTCAATTCCATGTTTACTGATTTCCCAATCACACCTGAAATCGAGCATTGTGGTTGTGTAGTGGATTTACTATCCAGGGCTGGATTTTTAACACAAGCTGTTCAGTTTATAAACAAAATGCCAGTGAAAGCGGATGCTGTTATATGGGCTACTCTACTTGGAGCTTCAAAGGTTTATAAGAGAGTGGACATAGGCGAACTTGCTCTTGAAGAGTTGATCAAGCTTGAACCAAGAAACCCGGCTAATTTCGTTATGCTCTCAAACATTTATGGAGATGCAGGAAGATTTGATGATGCTGCAAGGCTAAAAGTTGCTATGAGAGACACCGGGTTTAAGAAAGAAGCAGGTGTTAGCTGGATCGAGACTGATAATGGTTTAGTGAAGTTTTATTCTTCGGGAGAGAAGCATCCTCAAACAGAGGAATTACAGAGGATCTTGAGAGAGCTGAAGAGCTTCAACATCCTTGATGAAGAAGAACTTCAAGAACAATTTATGTAATCTTGTCAAAAATTTTGTCAAGATTGGACTTTTTCAATTACCGGAATTTGCCGTGAAGAACTTTAACGTAGATGTGGAAACTTCATACTCTTGACAACTTTAAATCTGTAACTTTAAGGTAGACCTTTTATATTTTTGCTCTTTCCGTTATTTGAGTGATTTGTTTGGGACCATATCCGTTTTGGTTGTGAATAGAGGCCAATAGACCTCAATTTCATCATACCATGAGATGTAGATGTGCCATGTTAATTGCAGTTGCAAGTGTTGAGTTAAACATAAAAAAGACATAACTAAACTCAAAACTAACATAATAACCAAAACAGTAGTTTCAGTGAAGAAACGCTTTTGGTTAAAAAGCAAGTGACATTTAGAGAAATCAAAAAGATGCTACAAACTCTCATGACTGCGCATGAAATCAGTAAAAAAACATAGGAACATTAAAAACGAAACTCTTTTGCCCAATCCAGAGTGTTTTTTTTTTCCCAATTTTATTCAGAAACGACCCAACACACACAAACTCTTCTCTGGCGTCAACTTAGGCCTTAGACATGTGAACAATAAGGTCAACGACACGAGAACTGTAACCCCACTCGTTGTCGTACCATGACACCAACTTCACAAACTTGTCGCTCAGTGCAATCCCTGCCTTGGCATCGAATATGCTCGACCTACACGCACACACCAAGCATTCAATTTCTTGCTCTATCCATTTATAAGATCCGCAATCTGTAGATAATAATTTATTTTTACCTGTTGTCACCGACAAAGTCAGTAGACACAACATCATCCTCAGTGTATCCCAAAATTCCCTTCAATTTGCCTTCAGATTCTTCCCTGAAAATATTTAACCAAAATCATTGTGAGTAGTTGAATATCTTTTATAATGTGGTTAAGATTGAATGTTAACGGTTTTTACTTGATGGCCTTTTTGATTTCGTCGTATGTTGCAGCTTTCTCAAGCCTAACTGTGAGATCAACAACTGAGACATCAACGGTTGGAACACGGAAAGACATTCCAGTCAGTTTTCCATTGAGGGATGGCAACACTTTCCCAACAGCCTAACAACAACCATGATGCAAATTAGATTCAGCACAATTTCACAGTCAAAATTAACAAAAACAAAAACTTTTTTTAAACATGTAAGAGCATGAGATGAAATTTTACCTTGGCGGCACCAGTGCTGCTAGGAATAATGTTGAAGGAAGCAGCTCTTCCACCTCTCCAGTCCTTCATCGATGGACCATCAACAGTCTTCTGAGTAGCTGAATAACCAAAACAAACAGTTATTATTGAGTCAAAGTTACAGGAAAAGGCAATCTATTATCAAGAATCAACCTAATTAAACAAAGTATAAATTACATACCAGTGATTGAGTGGACAGTGGTCATGAGTCCCTCAACAATTCCAAACCTGTCGTTGATAACCTATACAAACCAAATTGCGATTTCAATACAGCGAGAGAGGCATGAATCAACTTAAATAACATATTACACAAGTTCACAGGTTAAAGGAGAAAAAGCGACCTTGGCAAGTGGAGCAAGGCAGTTAGTGGTGCAACTAGCGTTGGAAACAATGTCAAGATCTGACTTGTACTCATGCTCGTTGACACCGACGACAAACATGGGAGCATCTTTGCTTGGGGCAGAGATGACAACTTTCTTGGCACCACCCTGAAGAAAATGAACAATATGATGATTTTAGTTCTTTATAAACAAGTGCTAGAATCTATTATTATATAATAAACAAAAGCCAAAGTCAAACCTTCAAGTGAGCAGCAGCCTTGTCCTTGTCAGTGAAGACTCCAGTAGACTCAACAACAAAGTCAGCTCCAGCCTCACCCCATGGGATCTCCTCAGGGTTCCTTCAGAAGTAAAACATCTCCAATAAGAATTTCACAAGTCTCAATACTAAAACAGAGCTAGACAGGACACAAAATTGACAAAGATTATGTACCTGATGCCGAAAACAGTGACTGGCTTCTCACCAAAGAGAAGAGTTTTCTCATCCTTGATCTTAAGTTCATGGTGCTTCCACTGACCGTGAACACTGTCATACTTAAACATGTATGTCTGCAACAATTCGATACCATAAACATATTCAATTAGAAACGTTCATCCTCGAACTTATCGAACTAAATCACAGATGATTTGCATAGAAGAAGGATACATCAAACCGGTTTTCATGTATACTACTGGATAATTGAATTAATTCATCACCCAATTACGAGGCGAAAACAAAATTCGGATAAATATCTACAACGACTTCGCGTCATATCCAGAACAAAACGATACTAAACGAATCCAGATCGAGCCAGTATCGAAGGGAAGATAAAAACGAACCATGTACTCAGTGGTGATGAAAGGATCGTTAACAGCGACAAGCTCAACATCATCCCTCTGAAGAACAACTCTAGCAACCAAACGACCAATTCGTCCGAAACCTTCACGAAGATCAAAAACTAAGATTCCACAAATTCAAATTACTAAAAACTAAGATAAACATAAGAAAACACTCACCGTTGATTCCGATCTTAATCTTCTTGTCAGCTACAAAAAAACAAAAGAGGAAATCAAAATCACGATCAGATTCAAAAAGGCATCAACGAGGAAACAACAAAATCGAAGAGACGCATATCAAGAAGAGCGAGAAGCTCACCCATTACTGAAATTGAGATCGAAAGAGATGTAGATGAGATGAGCTGGAATGTGAAAATAGTGAGTGTTGGTTTGGGTTTGGTGAGGCTTTAGGGTTATTTAAACGAGAAGATGAACGTGATGGTGAGAAATATGATCGAGTGGCTCAGAATTTTTCTTCGGAAAAAGGGAATAGATATTCAGTATTTTGTATTACTAAATTGTACTTTACTTTTTTAGTTATTTACCATTTTTGCCACTGTTTTTACCCACCGTGTTTAGAGTAGGATTAACCGATTAAGAACGGATTTGGGGAAACTAATGGCTCTGGAATATTCGAGGTTTATACTCAGTTCCTATGGGCTGGGCCGGGGCACGCAACACCACAACGTAGCCGATCTGAAAATATTCTTATCGACAGCCAATGAATGTATGCCACGTAGCCAAGCACGCCAAAATAAATATTATTTACTTTAGCCCGCAAAATTTGTTAAATATCGATTTTTAACATGATTTGTTAAATTTGAGAACCTTTTGTAATTTTGAGTTGTAAACTATACCTATTACACATAAATCCACAGTTGTATAAATAAAAACATTTATGGTCAATATTTTGAGTAACAACAATTCATATTTAAATATAAAAAAAAGGGGAAATAAACTTATTCCAATCTCAAGGTTGTATTTACCTTTCATGATAAAACTATTACTAGATCAATTCATAGTCCAATTCATTATAGTGCATGCAGTTACTCTCAAATGCCACTTCAACCATTGTTTTAGAATAACCAAGCTGAACATTTGACTTTAAAACCGCTACTATATTTATAGGTGTTTCGTTTTCATCAATTTAAAGGTATACTATTATATGTGAAGCTTCTAGATGTCTTTATCAGAATAATTTTTCCTTACTCTTATCATATATTTTTATAGTTTGATACAACATATGGTGTTCAATATTAATCAAATCGTGACTTCATACCGAGACACATAGATGCTCCACTTTGAGAGCTTTGGTAGGTCAGATGAATGTGACTGCAAAAAAAAAAAAACATCACACCTCATGTAATAGGGATGACTCTTGGCTTTTGCCAAAAGTCTCCTTCTCCTCCTCTTAATTTTTTTTTTTTCTTTCTCTTTTCCTTTTATTTCATTTGTGTTAGGTGAATGCATATAAAACTCCTTATTTTGGTAGTCATATGGATCTCTATTTCCAATAATTAACTTAAAGCTATCATAAAATGAAGTTTTGTTATCTCCCTTATAACTCATGATCATATCCAAGAGTCCAACACTTATAATTGACCTGTCAAGTGTCAGTTACTCTCTTCAACTAACGTACATTTTTCAATTACTCTCTTCAACTAACGTACATTCCAAAAACGTACATTTTTTTTTTTCATTTTCTGAAAATTTATTTGTAGTGATTTGGTGGAATTTTCATATGTTATTTCTAAAATTCCCTATTATTGTTGCTCTTATCCCTTTTATTTTGAAGTGTCATTATTCACGATGTTCTAAGTAATCGTAAAGAGAAAAGAACCAAAATATATCATTATCAAGGTATATGTTAAAATTCGATTCTTAGAGAAAGATGTAATTATTGATGCGAACTATAACGAATGGAATCTTATCCATAAAGATCTGCTTATAACCAATGTTAGTCCACTTACGTGATGGTTTAGATCTAAGATAAGTTGGTTTATATATTCGAAAACATTTCAATTAACTCAGTTTAAAACTTTAAATGCATATATTATACTCTTTTATTTCTATGTTTGTGGTGTTTATGCTGTCTTGATTCTGTTTGTGGTGAAGATCAAATTGTTCGCTGTCTTAACTCAATCTTTTGATTCCAGGGTAAACAAAAAGTGATATATTTCTTTTTTTTTTTTTGTGTTTTTATCAAATCATTCTAGTATTATCTCTGTGATTATCTCAGTAATACAAGTTCAGAAAGTTTCTGTCTTTGCAGATTCACAGGGTCGTCACTCTCGTTTCTTAAAAGAACGACGAATGCAATGAAGAGTAACTGACACAACACACTCGCTCTTGTCTGAATGACATGTGAATCCTTTATTCACTTGTCTTCTCTTATGTTCTTACAAACGTAACAGACCAAAAAACTATTTTGAGGTCTTATTGGTCTGTACGGTAAATGCAAGTTGGTGTCATACATATCCGTTTGAGCAAATACATTCTTTGTTCTTCTCAGGGGGGAGAAGAGAAAATGTACAAAGGGAATGAGATTATATTCACAGGGGACTGTTTTCTGATTAGATAAGCTGTTGATGAATTTGAAGAAGAAGTTTTGTGATCCCATACTCTCACCTCACTCCTCGGTACACGGCACCAGGTTGAAGATCATCCATGTTTTCTATGTTCCTAAAACCATCAACTTGCAGGCATGTCCATCCCCGTCGAGCCAGAAAATCGCGGTAATCTTCTTCGGTGTAGAAGATTTTCTCTTCTGAATGGACTGGTAACTGGTTGGATTCATCATAATGGCAAACCCTAATGGCCAGTCCTGCAAGATGGGTTTTGCATATTGAGAATTCAGTAAACTGTATTCGGGGTCAAAACACACAATTCAAAAGATATTAATGGTGGCAAATTTGATCTTACCATCATCAAGATGGAGTAGATAGTTCCCTAAAGGCATGTCTCGGTCAAGACAGCGAACAATTTGATCTTCATCTTCTAACCAAAAAGCCCGCCGAGTTCTTAACCCAAAAGCAGATCTGATTGCCTCTTTGATTGCTTCGGCGCTACCATCAACACCGATTCTTCTTGTATAGTCACCAAATTTCACTGTTATGACCCTCCCACCAAAAGGCTGACCATGGCCATCACCACCTGCTTATAAACATGAAACAGTTATAAGAGACAGACAAATTCAATCAAACAGGGAACATAGGTTGTGAAGCAACCTCAATATGAGAGTGATTTTGGTTCTCAAGGATTAGAAAACATTGATTCTTACACATATTACACCATGCATGGAACATAAAGTTCAAAAAACATAACTTTGGCCTTTTAGAAAATTAAACTTTGAGGCTCAAGTTATCTAAGCTTTTCTGAGACTTGCCGTTTCCAGGAGTCTCTCTCCAATTCCAAGGAGTAACTCCATTTGCCGCAACAGCATCAACTGTAGTGATTGCAAGAGGATGACCATCATGGTCAAGACGCCTTTCAAGGTTTAAGGCTGGCCTGCCATTAGCTGGACCATAGATATAAACACTTATCAAAACACACACACACACACACATCCTCTAGAAACTAAACAACCTTCTAACAGAGAGATTGTCTGAATTCCACGGCAGTCATGTTCACCTCTTTGTTTCAATTACAGAGATATCACATTACAGATAACTTTCCCCTCGCAAATGAAACTCTTCGTTTCCAGTCCTAAATGCTCACGAAGCAAGTTAACACCTCTAGTATTGCTCACTCAAGGAGGAAATTCACAACAACTTAAAAGACAAGCTTCAAGAGGCAATGGACAAACAAATATCGCCACTTCGTATATAGCAAGGTATAATAAAAACACAAAAGTGATGATCAGTACCTTCAACAGATCCAAAAGAAATGCTCGTATCATCAAATCCTACAATGAAAGATAAAGTCACTTACCACTTAAAAGCACAAAATCCACAAAAGCAGATTCATTACCAAAACCATCATCTTCTTAAAACATTAATGCACACCACTTTAAGAAACCTACTTTATAATAGTAGTTCAACTAGTACCTTCTCAGCCTAAGCTACAGATACGAAATTCCCAAATTATAACAAATTATCTCATCAACACAAACCCTAAGTTAAGCAGGGAACCAAATCACAGTTGAATTTCTTCAAACCAAATCAAGAAACCTGCTAATTCATACCAAACAAGCAAATTGAGAAACCTAAGTTAAGCCAAAGTTTATACCTTTATCACTAAACTGCATAAAGGAATCAACTTTAGCAGTTGTAGGAGGTGTACTAGGGCTCTTATTATACTGAGTCGTCACTTTCTTGCTCCTTTCTCTAAGAATACCTTCAATCTCCTTGTAGTACGACATCTTAGCCGATCCATTTCCTCTATCATGATGCTTCGCTTTCTTAAACTCTTTCAATAGATTCCTCCACTTATCGGTACACATAGTCGGAGATCGATCAAAACCTTTCTCTCTCATTTTAGCCGAAATCTGCTCCCAGAGATGTTTATTCGATTTGGATGTATTGAATAAACCATCCATACCTCTACGGAACATGATTAAGCTACGAGTTTCATCTTGAACCCATGTCTCTGCTCGTTTCTTTGGAGCTTTAACTTCGTGATCCTCACCACTGCTTTCTCCGAGGAGAATCTGTTGTGGCTGAGATTGGTGGAGATGATGATTGTGATTGTGGCGATTGTGGTGGTGGTTAGGTTGTAGATCTACTGCTTCATTGGTAGTGGTGACATCGATCATCATATCGCGTGTGGTGGTCGATGAAGAATTGGGGTTATCGTCTTTGTAGAAATCAGTAGGACGAGACTTGTCGGAAATGAACATTGCTGCGTCTCCGCAGAGACAATGAAAATGATGTTTCTTTGTTCCCACCACCGTCAACAACACAAGCCCCGAGCACAAAATGAAATGTGGGGGAGCCAAAAAAGGCTTTTACTTTATTTTATTTTTAGGTTTTTCTTAGTTTAAAGATTTAGGTTTGGAACTTTGGAATTTGGATAAGGATAATTACAATTTACAAATTTTAAGGTTTTTGTGATGTAAAATGGAAAAAAAAAAACAAATTAGCGCGGAAATAACGGTAAAAATATACAAAAAAATTACAAAACAGTACAGTATATAGTAACAAAAACAGAAAATACGTACTCAACCTACAATTTTATGAAATGGCATTGCTCTTTTCAATGGAAAGTCTAAACAAGGACATGATATTTGATTACGTCGTTAGGACTCTTAAGTTCTGTGACCGAAGGAGCACCACTCGATATTATAAGTGTCTTCCTCTTTAGTCCAATCCACCAGTAACTATAAAAAACAACATCAACAATAGAGTTTCACAAATATCACATGGTTTATTTGTATCAATGGCATTTGATATAACTTGATTTTATTACATACACCAAAACTATGTCGTAACATAGTGTTACGGTCGGCAACAAATGTTTGGATTTATAAAAGCATTTTCAAGTGTCAGCTTGAAAATTCTGTACAAATGAAATAATAATACAAGTGAGAGGACCTGGCAGGCCAGACCGAAAACACAAAAAAAAAAAAAAAAACAAGAATAATAAAATAAGGGAATATAAAATTAAATTAAAATAGAAATGAGAAAAAAAAGTATGATCAGCCATCGGAGAGAAGAAAGAATGATAGATAACTGGATCACGAGAAGAGACAAATCACAAAGAAGAAGAAAGAAAACAAAAATTAGGAAGAAAAACAATTCGTATTGAGGCAAATTCAAAGGTGGAATCTTTTATACTATTTGAAGTCAATCAAACAACAACAACGAAGGAGGAGGATTTGGAAGAACTTGAATGTGATTTTTGTTTTGGTAAGTTTGTTGTTTTTCTTATTCATCTTTGTAAATTTTTTTCCTTTTCTCTAATCTGGGTATTAAATATCTCATTTTGACCTTTTAATTTGTGCAATCTCGGTGAATTTTGTTGTTGTTTTTTTCGTCACTTTTCCCTAAAATCGTAATTTTGTGATTTATCTTGTTTTTTGATCTCTGGTTTTAAATGTAAATTTGATTTCGGGTTTTCAGATTGCGATTGTTTCAGGACTAGAATCGAAAGTTTATAATTTTTTTAGTGGGATGGCGAATTTTTTGTTTTCCTGGGTTTTGAGAGTGAGTAAGGAAGAAGAAAAAAATATGGTTTTGCTGTCATAAGTTTGGGAAATTTAGGTGTTTTTCCCATTTTAGGTTCTTGATTTAACTATTTTGTGTGTTTATAGTATAATATCTTCAACATATAAACGATTTGGATATGTTGGATATTTACTGGATTTTGCTTTTATTTCAGATGGAGTTAGTGAATTTGTTCTTCTGATCAGAGAAGATTCTGAGTTTTATAAATTATGTGGAAACAGATTATAAGTAAGCTTCCTAAGAAGTCTTCTTCTAAGAACCATTCTTCATCTACTTCCAATGCATCTACTTCGAAAACTAGTGACAATGGGGCCAGGAAATCGGGTAATTCTCACACCAAAAACGCTCCTGCTGTTAAACCTGCTGCTGATTCGGGGTTTAAAGATGGGATTTTGAAAGGAAATGGAAACGGTTTCACGCCGTATGAAGCTTTGCCGAGTTTTAAAGATGTTCCAAATGCAGAAAAGCAGATCTTGTGTATGAAAAAACTCAACTTGTGCTGTCTAGTGTTTGATTTCTCGGATCCAACAAAGAATGTGAAGGAAAAGGAGATTAAACGGCAGACATTGCTTGATCTTGTGGATTATGTTGCTTCTCCCAATGGAAAGTTTAGCGAAACAGTTATCCAAGAAGTGGTTAAAATGGTTTCTGTTAACATCTTCAGAACCTTGAATCCTCAACCGCGCGAGAATAAAGTTATTGATGCCTTAGATTTGGAGGAAGAGGAACCTTCTATGGATCCTGCTTGGCCTCACTTGCAGCTTGTCTATGAGATTCTCTTGAGGCTTATTGCTTCACCTGAGACAGATACAAAGCTGGCCAAGAAATACATCGACCAATCTTTTGTCTCACGGTTACTGGATTTATTTGATTCCGAGGATCCTAGAGAAAGAGACTGTCTTAAAACCGTTCTACATCGCATCTATGGTAAATTCATGGTTCATCGCCCTTTCATAAGGAAATCCATTAACAACATTTTCTTTCGGTTTGTTTTCGAGACTGAGAAACACAATGGGATTGCTGAATTTCTAGAGATTTTGGGAAGTATCATCAATGGATTTGCTCTGCCGCTTAAAGAAGAGCATAAAGTGTTTCTGGTTCGAGCTTTGGTACCTCTCCACAAACCAAAATGCTTACAAATGTATCATCAGCAATTGTCTTATTGTATCACACAGTTTGTGGAAAAAGATTGCAAACTTGCTGATACAGTTATAAGGGGATTACTGAAGTCTTGGCCCGTCACAAATAGTTCCAAAGAAGTCATGTTTCTCAATGAGCTAGAGGAAGTATTAGAAGCAACTCAGCCAGCTGAATTCCAACGGTGTATGGTCCCATTGTTTCGCCAAGTTGCTCTGTGTTTGAACAGTCTCCATTTTCAGGTAATTGTTTATAATGTTTCATATATTTTCCGGATTGCATGTACAGTTTGCTGATTCTGAGAAAGATGAATGATGGGAACAGTTCTTCATAAGATTGAAATGTGTGATATCTGATAACTTAAAAGCTTTGTGATTATTTCTGTAAGGCACAGATCAATTAGTACCAGCGTGCTCATTGTCGAGTCTTTATACAAGCATAAGAAAGAACAAAAGGTTGAGTCATTTTTGATTTTCTTGCAGGTGGCGGAAAGAGCTTTGTTCTTATGGAACAACGATCATATCGAGAATCTAATAATGCAGAACCGTAAAGTTATTCTTCCTATCATTTTCCCTGCATTGGAAAGAAACACTCACAAACATTGGAACCAAGCTGTTCATAGCTTAACGCTGAACGTGCAAAAGATATTTAATGACATTGATGCAGAGTTGTTTAAGGAATGTCTTGGTAAGTTTAGAGAAGATGAATCAAAAGAAGCTGAACTTGGAGCAAAACGTGAGGCGACATGGAAACGGTTGGAAGAAATTGGGAATCAAAAGCAAAAGAGTTTATTGTAAGATGTTTGTAGTTGTAGAGAGAGAGAGAGAGGTTTTGTTCTGTATTTTACTCGTTTTTACTACATTGGAAAACTGGGTTTGTTTTTTGCTGTTCTCTACAGAAAACTTAGTGAGAAAAAGTTTCAGATTCGTCTTCTTTGAAGAGATTGCAAAGATTTAAGATCGTTTTTATTTATTTATGTTATTAGCTTACCACACAGATGAAATTGAATAAGAACATTACCAACACACAAAGAAAGCTTAAACACAAGAAGCTCTCATGTTTCCCACTTGGTTCTCAACTTATCAACATGTTTAAACTCAAATGTCAACACTAAACTCTCATCCATTCTCCTCAACTCAAAGCTCTCCACCAACACATAGCATCTATAGCTTTTCCAATTCGAACCGCCTCCATCAAATCTCTCAGATTTCTTAACCACTGCTCTTTGCGATTCGCTCTTCCACCCGAATCTCTCCTCTTCCCATTTCATCTTCTCCATGACCACAGATCTCAAACCCATCCTCTTGTCTGCGACCTCAAACCAAACAACCCCATTTTCATCCACACTTCTTGCCTTTTCTCCAATCTCTTGTCCCTCAAGCTTCACAACTTCTGTTTCCACTTCAACATTAACTTCAACCAGGCGGTTTTCATTGTAAGCGTTTTCGCAAGAGTAAACCTCTTCCCATCTTTGGATAAGAATCAAGCTATAGTAAGTTGAACTCTTAAGCTGATCCTTTGCATCTCCTTCCTTCACAAATATGAAAGGGACATACCATTTTCCTACCACAACGCTTGTATTTAAATCACCCGGAAGCTCAGAACGAATCTTAGTGTAAATACCTTTTGCATCATCTCTTAGACCAAAGTCTTCTGATGTAGAGTACTCAACAGTCCAATACTTTCTCTTAAGAAACTCTGGTGGTACCCCGTTAGGTGCAACGGATGTCGCAAAGTAACTTCGAGACAATGATTTTGGTTGATGGATCTCAAATTGTTGGTATATATCATAAGGATCTGCTTGTTGTGGCTTAGCTTCAGGAACATAGCTGAAGCAAAAGCAGCAGGGGACTCTGTCTTCCTCTCTCGCATTAGCCGAAGCTTCTCTACAACACAAAGTTACAAATAAAAGACTTGTTTATATGCAAATTCTTGTAAATCACTTAAAAAAACAAGAAAGTGCTGAATTCTAAGTAGTACTCTGAGTGTTTCCCGCTTCGTTTAATGGCGTAATAACGGTTTGAAGATAACGGCTGATCAAGAACCGGAATGAAAATGACCGGATCACGATAAGCAGTGGTCACGTTATTAACTGTGATGCTGTAATTCACAGTCAGTTTTACGTTCTGTGGGAAAGGTAAGCCTTTGAGTCCAGCCTCGTAGCAAGATCCAAAGCAACAAGTTGGCTTTGACTCTTCATCTTGAATTATAAGTACGCCGGAGTTTGGACTTTCCGGCAACTCCGATCTGTTTCTTTGGCATTCCGACAAACGCCTTGTAACATACATTTTTGGTTATAACCGGTGAAGATATTTAAGTGGTTTTTGTGATTTCTATGAGTTGTGATTGGGTCTATATATATGTAGTCATGTAGAGTACTAGAGTAGGATAAGAAGAAACAAAAATTTGTAACCCAAAAAAAAAAAAAATAATAATAATAATGGAAGCTTTTACGCGGTTCTGTCTTAAGATCTTGACTTGGCTTTTATGGAAGTCTTTTCTGGCAGTTTTAAATCACATCACAATTGTTCTAAAACTTAATTTAAGTTTTTATCCACTTTGAGTTCTAAATTTATGATCTTTACTTCATATTTGTTCACTTGGGGAATCTGGTGTGCAGATTGTAAGAACAGAGCTTTGTGTTATAACAGAGACCCCAAAATCATAACCAATGAAGTAATGTTTTAAGAGACATCATAAAATTAATAAATCATATATTTGTAGACATGCGAATAAATATTTTGATTAGCTCAATCTCACTTTCTCTTCAACTTACAAACATGTCTAAACTCGTATTCAAAGACTTCTCAATGGTAGAATCCAAGCACGTTATCAGCAATTTTCGAGGAAGATTATGTTGGGATTTATCATATCCATCATGGAGAATCAAACAACCAAATTTAGATTCATTGAATTGAATTTTACATGAAATTAAATGGGACCTTAAGTTTATTATTACATGAACTTGCATAAAACTTATATTCACTAAACTGATTATTGAACCAAAAGATAACACACAAAGAATGAAACTCAATCCCACTTGCTCTTTAACTTATCAATATGTTTAAACTCATATGTCAACACCAAACTCCCATTCATTCTCTTCAATTCAAAGCTCTCTGTCAATACATAACATCGATAACTCTTCCAGTGCGATGAACTGCCTTCGTATATCTCTGTTCTCTTAATGTTGGATCTTTCACCTTTGTTTAACCGGTACCACCCAAACCTTTCCTCTTCCCATTTCATCCTCTCCACAACAACAGACCCAAGACCTATCTTCTTGTCTTCTCTCTCATCCCCTAAGACACTAAACCAAACAAATCCACCACCTCTTGTCTCTCTCGAAATAGTTTCTTGTCCCTCAAGCTTCACCACTTCGGTTTCTACGTTAACATCAAGTATAACCTCTCTACCTTTTTCGTTGTAATTAACGTTTTCGCAAGAGTAAACCTCTTCCCATCTTTGTTTAAGCGTCATGCTGTAATAAGTTGAACTCTTAATCTGATCTTTTGCGTATCTTTCTTTCACGAATATGAAAGGGACATACCATTTCCCTACCACAACGCTTGTATTCACATCGTTGGGAAGCTCGGAACGAAGCTTAGTGTTAATCCCCTTTGCATCATCTGTCAAACCAAAGTCTTGAGAATTCGAATACTCAACGGTCCAATACTTTCTCTTAAGGAACTCTGGTGGTATTCCATCAGGAGCAACAGAAGTGGCAGTGTAATAGCGAGATGATGCTTGGCGTTGATGGATCTGGAATTGCTGATATATGTCATAAGGATCTGCTTCTTGTGGCTTAACTTCAGGAACATAGCTAAAGCAAAAGCAGCAGGGGACTCTGTCTTCCTCTTTTGCACTTGCCGAAGCTCCTCTGCAATTAAAAATTACAAGAAAAATATTAGGTTTTTATGAATACACCCTTCGTGCAAGTTAGGTATTTCAGCGTCGAAAACATAACCCGAGTAACAGGGGTGGCCATACCCTAAGTGCTTCCCACGTCGTTTAATGACATAATAACGGTTCGAATAATAAGGCTGATCAAGAACGGGAATGAACAGAACCGGATCATGGTAACTGCGCCTGTCATTACCAGTTCCGGTTCTGTAAGTCACAGTCAGCTTCGCGTTCTGTGGGAACGGTAGGCCTTTGAGTTCACCATCGTAGCAAGTACCGAAGCAACAAGTCGGCTTTGACTCTTCATCTTGAATCACAAGTACGCCGGAGTTTGGACCTTCAGGCAACGATTGTGTCGAGTTTCTCTGGTATTCGGATAGATGCCTTGTAACATACATCTTGAATTCAGAATCTTTCAGGTAATTGATTAGCAATCTAGATATGTGATATGTTTATTTATAGCACCATGTATTGAGGATAAAGCCGTCAGCAGATTTTACAAGTTATTGTTTAAAGACTTTTCAAAGATTTTGACTTTAATCATGGTCACCTTAAGAATTTTCAAAGTTATGACCTTGACTTGGTTTTAAAAACCTGTCATGGAGAATTAATCTAACAATTTATAGATTTATTAAATAAAACTTACTAGAATGTATGATAGCTTCAAGATTTTACACATGAACTTCCACAAAGCTTTTTTTAAATGACCACACCACACCACATAAGTTGCACACATAACACATAAAGAAGCTTATATAAACTCACTCCCACTTGCTCTTCAACTTATCAACATGTCTAAACTCATACGTCAATACCAAACTCCCATCAGTTCTCTTCAATTCAAAGGTCTCTACCAATACATAGAATCTATAACTCTTCCAATGCTGTCCACCGCCTTCAAATTTATCAGATCTCTTAATGCTAGACCTTATCTGATCGCCTTTCTTAGACCACCCGAACCTCTCCTCTTCCCATTTCATTCTCTCCAAGACCACAGAACCAAGACCAATCTTCTCAGTCTCTGAGACACTAAACCAGACAACTCCATCTGAATCCACACCTTTTGTCTCTCTTGCAATCTTCTCTCCTTCAAGCTTAACCACTTCTGTTTCTACCTCCACATCAACTACAACCTCACAATGTTCATTGTCCACGTTTTCGCTGAAGAAAACCTCTTCAAATCTTTGGTGAAGGGTCATGCTGTAATACATTGATTTCCTCATCTGATCTTTTGCATCACCTTCCTTTACAAATAAGAATGGAACATACCATTTCCCAACTACAACACTCTTATCAAAATCAGGAAGCTCATAGCGCAGCTTTGCATCAACTACGCCCTTTGCATCATCATTCAAACCATAGTCTTCGGAAGCCGAAAAAGGAACCGTCCAACCTTTTCGCCTCAGGAACCGAGGTGGTATTCCGTCTGAAGCAACAGATGTAGCGAAAAACTTACTGGTTGATGATCCTCTTTGATGGATCTCAAATTGTTGGTATATGTCAAAAGGATCTAGAGGCCTTGGCGTAGCATTAGAGATATAAGTAAAGCAAAGGCAACAAGAAACTCTGTCCCCTTCCTTTGCACTAACACACGCTTCTCTGCAATACCAATCAAAGTTTAAAAAGGTGTAAGGATTTAAGTTCTAAACTTGTAATCTTGGCTTAACTAAAACTAAAGTGATAAACTTTAATATCTATAAAACTTGAAACTTGCACAATTATCCAATAGAATCATACCCTGCGTGTTTCCCTCTACGCCTTATAACGTAGTAAAGATTGGAGGAAGGAGGCTGATGAAGAACGGGTATGAACGCAACCGAGTCAAGCAACACAATTCTGTCATCCCCCCCTATATTGAAATCAAAGCTCAAATGATAAAGAGAGAAGAAACAGAGTAAACGAAGAAGATTTAAATTAACAGAAAACTAACTAACTTCCAATTTGGTATTTGACTGTGACTCTTGTGTTCTGCGGAAACGGCAAACCATTGAGATCACAATTAAAGCATTTGCCAAAACAGCATGTAGGCTGTGATTCTTCATCTTGAATCACCAATACCCCGGAGTTTGGACCTTCTGTTGGAAGCAATGTTAGCTCCGATGGGTTTCTCTGGTATTCAGACAAACGCTTTGTCACATACATCTCTCTTTGGTTCTCTGTTACTCACCTGTCATCTTTTATATAAAACAAAGGATCATAAGAACGTGCTAGGAAGCTTGCTAAGCTATTATTTATATATATAATCTGATCTTTGACCCAATCTGAAGTTTTACTAAGAAGGCAGAGAAAACTCAATTTTCTATTAAAAAAGCTTGGAAAATAACCAAATACAATTGTAGATTAATCACACTGACCAATGGAAGTTCACGTCACTGAGATTAAGAAAGCTTTTGCAGATTCGTTGCATGATAAGCTTAGTCCCATTTGGTTTTGAGCTTATCGACGTGTGTAAACTCATATGTTAAGACCAGACTCTCATCCATCCTCTTCAATACAAAGCTCTCTATCAGAACATAACACTCATAACTCCTCCAAAAGCTACCATCTTTTGATTTCTCCAATCTCTTAACAGCCAATGCTCGGTCCTGATCGCCGTTGCTTGTCCACCCGAATCTCTCTTCTTCCCATTTCATCCTCTCAACAACAACTGATCCTAAACCGAGCATTTTATCTTCAACTCCGAACCAGACAAACCCGTTTGCTTCCACACCTCTTTCAATCGCTTTTCCCTCAAGCTTAACAACTTCTGTTACTACTTTTACATCAACTACGACATCACGGTTCTCGCTTTTGTTGTTCTCATAAGAAAAAACCTCTTCCCATCTTTGTTCAAGACTCATGCTGTAATACATCGAATTCTTGATCTGATCCTTTGCGTCTCTTTCTTTCACGAATATGAAAGGGACATACCACTTCCCAACCACAATGCTCATACCAAGACCGGGAAGCTTAGCACGAAGCTCTTTGTTGAGTCCTCTTGCGTCATCTCTAAGTTCAAAGTCTTGGAACCTTGAGTATTCAACAGTCCATTCTTTTTTCTTAAGGAACCATGGCGGGACCCCGTCAGGCGCAACAGATGTAGCATAGTAATAGCGCGAGGATGGTTTCTTTTGATGGATCATGAATTGTTGGTATATGTCATAGGGATCTAGCTGTTTTGGTTTAGCTTCAGGAACATAGCTGGAGCAAAAGCAGCATGGGACTCTGTCTTCCTCTTTTCCACTAGCAGACGCTTCTCTGCAACCAAAATTTTTCGGTTATATAAGAAGAAAGATTTCAAGATTGTCAGATCTTGAGGATTCAACGTCATACCCTGAATGCTCCCCTACTCGTTTAATAGCGTAGTAATGGTTTGAAGATAGAGGCTTATCGAGAACAGGGATGAACAGAACTGGGTCACGAGTACTGTTATCTTCTCCGGCATTGAATCTGGCTGCTAGCTTAAGATTTTGGGGCAACGGCAAACCACTTAGATAAGAGTCGACAACCAAACACAAGCTGAAGCAACACGGACGTGTCTGTGAGTGTTGGTCTTGGATTACCAAAATTCCAGAGTTCGGACCCTCAGGAGGAGGCTGTGTTAGCTCTGATGGATTCCTCTGGTACTCTGACAAAAGCCTTGTAACGTACATTTTCACTGATTTGTATAAGAGTAAACCAAATCTTAAATCGATGTTGGGAGTTTCAGAAAAAAAAATCTAGAATCAGACTATATGTAGACTAAACAAGTATGCAGAACAACAATTAACAAGGTGACTTGACTTATTTGGATTGGCTCATTGCAGGAAATTTCAAGGAAGCTTACTTGATCTCGATAATGATCTTAGCCACACCTCATCAAGTGTCTCTAAAATAAGATAAACAAAGTCTTTGCCTCTCTGTATCATGACACCACTATATTATATATCATGAAGATTCTGTCCATACCCTTTGTATTCAATGCTCCAACAACTCTGACTCAACCCTCAAACCAAAAGTTTTCACAAGTCAAGTAACTCAAAAGTCAAACTTCTTTTTTTTTTTTTGAAGGAATAGCAAAAGTGGCAAGTCTAGCTGTGGAGGTTGGCAGAAGCAACAAGAACCAACCTCCTAGAGCACTAGAAATCACTAAAATATCACTAGTGGCTCAATCCAAGAAACTCAGAAAAGATGCATATTTTTCTATTGAAGTCGGCGAGAGGGACATACCCATTATGCAATCTAGGCATCTGAATTCTCGATCATTGCGAAATAGGGAAGGGCAACCAGAAATTTGACTCAAAGATCAGTTGTAAAGGTAAAAAAAAAAAATGTTCCTTAATGTGTGAAACTAACATGTTTTTTCTTAATAGTTCAAGAGTAGTTTTCGTATTTTCACCAAAACTAGAACATTGATACAAAGTTCTACATAAATTCACCTATCCCGATCAAACAAAGACAGCAATGGATAAAGAAGTAATACATCACCGATCCAACAGATCCATATCGATCATTCACGGTTTCGATCCAACGGTCCACACAAAAAAAAAACGCATTACCCTTGAGCTTTCTTTTCAAGCTTCTTTACGCGTGATCCTGTGGGATTAGCAAGAAAAAAAAACAGAGATAGATATAATTCATTATGTTTTCAAAACAAGAATATTTGACCTTTTTAATCAAAATTTTAACCTGAAGCAGTAGATTCCAAGAGCCTCAGTGATCTCATGAATGACCGATGTTGCAAAGTGCAAGTATAATGACACTGTTTTGCATCAATCCAGAGTTGGTTTAGAGTGCAAAAAAAATAACTGAATAATGAAAAAGAAATATCAATAGCTAAATAAGGTAATTTTTTCTGTTAGGAGCAAACCTGTGAATATGCAGTAGCCAAGAAGAACCCATAATTCGTCAACAAGAGGAACCCTGGGATATGAAGTTTCTCGGGTGTTAAAGACAAATAACCGATGAACTTTGTGGGAAAAATGTAAAGAGAGAAACATACCCAGCATTCAATCTCGCGGTTAGAGCATTTGCAAGTGCAAAAGGAAGATAGAGTAGAGACTGCAATTTTTTAGTCATTTTATAAGATTACATTTCCAAAACCAGTAAGATGGAGAATTGGCGAGAGAAGAGTTATCAGATTTACCATGCACATGTTTGTTTTCAGTCCTTTTGGCTCATCACACAAGTGAGCAAGAATCATTCTTCCCTGAGAAAGGAAAACATAGATACTTATGTTCTATTACAACCTTTTTCGTAAAGATTGTAATACTGATCTAACTTGAAGAGTTTTGAATCAAGACATACCACTAGAAATCCAAATGCAAGTCCAGTTCCGAGTACAACTAAGTGAGGGTACGTTGCTATGAGATTAATTGGAGACAAGTAATCCCTAAAAGAAATAGGATCCAAATAATCTTCACTGACAAAGGAGAGAGTAAGATTGAGTGGTCTTTTCAAAAGAGAAGAAATCAAGATTTTACCATATCAAAACTCCTCCAAGTAGGACAACAAAAGGATACAACTGAAAACAAAATTTAAATAGAGCATTAATTTTGCAACATAAATAAGTAACTGTAAATCAATTGGTAGTTAGGAGATTACCATAGCTAATGCCAACACCATACTCCCTTTTCTAGATTGAACGACTTTGTAGACATTTGACACACTGTAAAACGCAACCGTATATGAATCAGCTTAGAAACCACAAACTTCACAAACGACTCTAGTTGAACACTAGAGGAATTATATCATTACTTTCACTTTTGAGAAAGAAATACTGAATCATGTGAAAAAAATCTCCTTTGAATCTATTTCATTATAAAAGTGAAAATTTATATAATAGCCGTTTAAGTTTGGAAGACTCACTTGAATGCAACAGTTGGTATAACAGCAAAAGCGATCATCATGTATAGCACTGCTCTGGAAGTTTGGATCTCTAAAACAGAAACAATCAAGAGCTCAAAAACAACTTTTAGGATGAAATTAACAAAGTAAAGCTGCAGGAAAAATTGTAGGAAAAGCATGCTGGAGATCTTTTTACCATTCACAAATGGCACCCAACTAAACAATGGTATGGACTGCCCCAACTGCTGAGCCCACCATTCAGCACCTTCAGACAGAAAAAAAAAAAAAAATAGATCGAGTTGAAGTAAAGACCAAACCCAAGTGTAGAAAGAATTTGGTTGAAATGAATTGGTTAAAGATTGTCCAAGCAATTAAATAGTATTGCAGACAAGAAAGCATACCAACAATGGCTGTGAAGAAGTGGCTGACAAATATAAGTGCAAGACCCTCTGTAGGCCCATTGATAACCGGAAGAATAAGTGTGTTTGTGAAATAGCTAAAGAAGGGTAAGGAAATGTATTAGAAATCTCTAAAACAATTTTAAACAAAATATTGATGTGTTAGGAGAGATAAGCTGCAAGCAGTACTTACTGTTCCCATGTAGCTCCATAAAACGGAATAGCTGAAATAACCCAGAACCAGAAAGTATCTCTTCCACACATTGCGGTGCTTCCAAATGCCATGGCTTCAAACTGTTTTCATTGTAAAACCTTCAGCACGATTCCAGGACGAGTGATAAATGGAAAAAAAAAGATAACAGCATTGTTCATTTCATACCGCACAAGCAAGTGCATCACAACCTGCAATATTGGAACACATATCAGAAAAAACTAGAAACAAACTGAAGACAGATAATCAAAGGAGGAATAAATCACCATGATCGAAAAGCTCTCCTAGGGGGCTAGAGGAATTTGTCCTTCTTGCTTGCTTTCCATCAACCGCATCGAATGTCTAATAAAAGCTCGAAAGGTGTCAGGACAAAAGAAATAAAACACCTTCACAAACAGCTAGAAAAGAAGTTAGACTTTTGAAAAGAGAGAGGCGCAGACCTGATACAAGAATAGAAGTAAACCGTGTGCGAAGTGAACCCATCGTGGAGGAGGAGAATCCAATTGAGGTGAATATATCTGAGACAGATAAAGAAAAGACTCTTCAAAATCAAATCCATACGCAGAAAGAGGAAATGTTTACAAACAAGAAAACAACTAAATGTTTAAGGGACTTAAGAACAAGACATCAAAG
Source organism: Crucihimalaya himalaica (assembly GCA_004349715.1). Lineage (NCBI taxonomy): Eukaryota > Viridiplantae > Streptophyta > Magnoliopsida > Brassicales > Brassicaceae > Crucihimalaya > Crucihimalaya himalaica. Next base: position 73,381 of record SMJT01000190.1, read on the forward strand.
AAGCATGACTCACATAGCCTAGCAGGGAAGATGTGACTAGAAACATAAACCCCATTAGCGTTATCTGCGAAACCAAAAAAAAACATAAAGCTAGAAGGCTTTAACTCGAACTGACCATACCACATAAACTAAAATGAACAAACAAGGAATTACTTATACCATGTTTGGTCTGGATATGGTTCAAAGGCAGTAGTAACAGAGAAACACACATGAAAAGACAAGTAGAGTAAAAACTTAAGTCAGCAGATAACCTCAATAAGTAAAACTAAAAGGAGACCTTTTATAAACCTAGCGAAATAGCATCAAAGAGATACACTTACGGCATCCATAGAGGAAAGACTTTGACAAATCGGGTCCAAAAAGGTTGAAGCACGTATTTGGCAAGATAAGAGTGATCCACTCCACTGTATTTGTACCTATGAAGAGCTGCTACTCCATGAGCTCCTATGTAACCCATTATTGTCTACTGCTGATTCACAAAACAAGATTTCCTCAATTCTAGTTCCCAAAGTGGGTATTTAATAGTAATGTCAAAATTCAAACTAAAAGACATTAAAGCATGGATCTTGAGTGTCTCACTGGCAATTTTCAGATTCCCTAACACTAAATCAAGAAAATGAGCATAACCCATCTACAAAAAGAACAAAACTTTGCTCGAACTAAGACGGAACACTCGAGATTTGGGTAGAATCTAAATTTTGGATCTTTTGCTATAGAGAAGAGTACTTACGACAGTCCGGTGGTTCTTGGTGGCAAAATCAGATTACGAGCCTTTCTCGTCCTGGTTGTCCGAAAAGAGAGCGACGTAATCTCTCACTCTCTCTCTCTCTTGCCCTATAGAGCGGCGAAGCGGGACGAGAGGACCAGAAGCAGAAGAGAGAGAGGGCTTTGCGTTTCTTCCGCGTTTCCCACACGTGTAAGTAAACGATATTTCCTTTTTTCCATAACTATCGACTTCTTATTATTTCAGTATTCACAAATAAAAATATATTTTCTAAAGCCGACAACAACCAAAAAATTACAAAAATTGATCGGACATGTAATGTCGTTATATTGCATATCATAACTTAAATGTTAGTTAGACTTGTGTGACTTATAAACGATATACACGAATGTCCAACACCACTTGAATGATAAAACCACACTCGAAAACAATTGGAGATGGGATGTGTAACCTTTGGAGTATAAACAAATGAGAAAGAAGTAACATCAAAGTCTCTGCGACTATTAGAAACTCTTTTTACCATCTTCCGTCAATTACATCAAAGTTATTCTTGTGGATTCAACAGTTTTGTCATTTATCCCCAATCATATATTTTTTCCAAAAGATTCACTCCAAAACATGTTCAGACATGACAAACACAGAGGGAGAGAGGAGAGTCAGATTCAATCTTGGAGGAAGAGGAACTGAGCTCGAGGAGAAACACGCGGATACCTGAGCAATTCGACAACCATATTCATTTTCGCATCTTTATCTGATAAACTTGATGATACAATGACTGTCTCCAAAACTGGGGAAGTTCCCAGTAAGAATCTGATAAATTCCAACTCATTTCTGATGCCAGAAACGTCTGTCATCTTCACGGTTTCAAGCCTCGGGAGTTGGTTGTCGAAATAATCTCTTTCGAAAAGGTCAAAACCTTCTTCTTCAAGAGGAAAAAGTTGGATTGGTGAAGCCTAAAAATATTACAGAAGATGATGAATTGGAGAATAGCAATCTATGGCCACAATTACGAAACTTTGAAAGAGAGAGTTAACATACCGAGACTTTGAGCTCTTTAAGGTTGGGAGAGTGAGTGACCAAACGAAGAAGAACTAGTACCTCATTAGCATCTTCAAAACTTACTTGGTATAGTTCTATAGTCTTAAGATGAATGTAAGTAATTGGAAGCCTTCCCGGGTCATCTCCTATGCTCAAGTACTGAAATTAAAAAGGAGATATATAACTTTATCCCTAGCGATAGTTGCCCAGAGTATTAGGATGAAGCAAAAGTTACCTTTGTGAAGTAGATATACCCGACGAGCTTCTCAAGAAGGGGTACACCGCCAAGGAACTTCACGAGATTATAATCAGAACTTTGCTCAAAATCAGTAACATCTTCATGCATGTACATTGAGACCGATATTTCAACTAGCTTGGGCGTATTCTCAAGGAAAATGTCTTTGAATTCGCCGTCCAGATACAAGTACATGAGATTCAGAGCTGATATACTCAAAACCAAACTGTCAAAGTAAGACAGAGACAGGAACTCGAGAAGCGGACATCCCGAGATCAGACTTTCAATCACCTCAGGAGCAACAAGGATTTGATGAAGGTTCAACCTCTTCAGAGACGAAAACCCTTTGAAATACCGAGGAGGATCGAACTCACAATGACATAACTCCAAACGGGTCAGTTTCAAACAGTTAAAGAGACAAGAAGGAACCCTGAATTCTCCTTCACCTAACTCAAGAACAAGCTCCTTAATCCCATTCCTCGAAAGAAAAAGCAACCACTGATCAATATCTGGACGACATTGTAAGAAAGAAGTAGAGAGCTGAAACTTATGGATAGGTCCTTGGTGAAGGAGAAGCACTCCAGTAATAAATCTGACAAGATTGGTCTCAAGAACGCAACGGTCATTAGCAGGAGAAACACATTTCTCATCAAAGGAAAGGTCAGTGAGTGTAGACCATTTGTATCTCCATTTGCTAGATAAAACACTTGTTCTTATTGCATCTCTAATAGAAAGACGAGTAAGGATATTCTCAACTATGCTTTGAGGTAGATCGCTTATGAAATCTGGACTTTCACCCATCTAAACACTATATAAAACATACAAAAATCACATCAATCAATGCTCAATACATGAAAAAAAAAACAGAAAAAAATAAAGTTCATGCATTTGATTTCAAAACCAGAAAATTGAAGAATTGACCTCAACAAATCCAATTCCCAGAAAACCCCAACAAAACCTTAAAACCCTAATCACATCTCTTACAGATTTCCAAATCTTTGAATAGAAAACAGAATAAGATAGAAAAAGAACCCACCTTTGATCAAGGAAAGAGACAGAGATTGCGATTTGCAATGCAACAAAACAAAACTCGAAGTTTTGATACCCAGAAAAAGACTGAACCTTTTTTGTCTCCTTTATCTGGTTTTGTCGAGCGGTGACTGGCGTGGTCGGTGAGGTTCAAATAGAGAGAGAAATAGCAAAAAGATCGCAGATTTTGCTCTCAAATCATCCTTTTACTACGTTTTCATTTCGTTACTTTTGCTCTATAGTTACAATACATAATTATATAGTATTTTTATTTATTTTGTCCTGGGCTGTACATTTAGTTATCATGTACATTTTTTCCTAAAAGTGTCCTCGTACTTAAGCCAATCAAATCTATTTTCGACCAGAGCTTTCAAACACTAAGCGAACAAACTCAGGTTGAAGATAAAAATGACGATGTCAATGAAGCCAATAATAACATTGAAAGAACATGAATCAATTTGATATTCTATTATGAATGGTGAGTGCTCTAAAACGAGAAATGAATACAATACAATATATGAAGATCTGGAATTTGTTCGGACTACATACAATTCAATACAACTACAATTTCAGGTCGCATTGAACCGATTTCCAAATCTTTAAGAATGAGAGATCCTAAATCCATTCTGTTCCATGAGTCGCTCCACTGTTGGAGAATGGAGACTCATGTCGGTCTCCATACTCTCATCATCCATTAATGATCAGAATCACAGAAGCAGAACAAAAGAATCTTATCATGTTAAGAGATAACGCCGTGCTTTTACATGTCATATTAACCAGATGGAAGTTTCTACCTTTGTGATCAATCAGTCTTCGTGTTCATCTTCGCCTTCAGAATCTGCAAAAGATTTACAACCTTGAGATTTCTTCTTTCTTAGTATAGTGCGAAAGAAACCCTGTAATATTACTGTAATCCAATTCTTACCAGATCTGACATCTTCGCTAAGCTTGCCTCTATCTTGTATTTGTTTCACAAGCATCCGATACATCAAAACCCACCAATAAATGTGAAGAACAAGCAAGCAATAGAGGAGAGTGTTGAACATGTAGTAGTATATTGGTCCTTCGATTGGGTGCTTGTCCTTATCCAGCTCCAAAACTACTTCATAGCTGAAAAAAAGATGTTGTATATACATAAGGGACATATATTTCGAGGAAAACTAGGAAAAGGATATCAATTTATTCAAACCTTGTGCTCCATAGGATCCAAAAGGGATAGTAAATGAGGCGGAGAATGATCCAAGACAAAACAAAAAGAATGAATGAAAAGCTTGCGATTCTTTCAGCTCCACTATATTTAGACATTTTTCCCACTTCAAGAAACACATCACTAGCGTCATGAAGTGCCAGAACAACAGAACCAACACGGGAGAAGCTATATCGATCATAAAAAAAAAAAAACAAACAAACAAGAAGATCAAAACAATGTTGACAGTAAGAATCAAATCTACTTTCTCAGGCTGTGACGATGGAATCATACCTACATACGTATGAGAGGACAATAAGAATGAGAGTGGCGATATGATGACCCATTGAAACTCCAAAATCAGAACGCCTTGTTTCCCAGAAAATCAAAGCAAAGATGGAGTATGTATAGAACCCAGCCACAAACATATACAAAAGCTTCAACTTTAACCTGCATGAGAATAGATATATTATGTCCAAAGCCATCACAAAAATGAGAGTCGTGGTATGAAAAAGTAAGGCCTTGGGAAACATTCTTACTTCGTTTGTTGATCAGGCCAAGTCTGATCTCCAGGGCCTACCCAAAAGTATTTAGTGTTCATAAACCAAGGCTCATTGTAAGTCACAGATAGAGCAAGAATCTCAGCTGATAGATAGTAAACACACTTCCAGGCCGATTCTTTGAATTTTCTGATCTTCTTCTTTCTCTCGGTTGAGTCGTCTCCCATATCCTGCCTATGTTTTCCATAGATCAAATGTTTTGCCAAATTCTACAAACACCAATCATCAAGTTCAAGTTAAAAAGGAAGTGAGCCGACCCACAAAAAAAGGAACTTTCTCCAAACCCTACTTGAAAGAAAGTAAACAAAAGGCACACATGAATGATGCAGAACAAAAGAGAGAAGACAAGAGAATCAAGTGTCAACAACATAACAACACCTACATTCCTTCTCACATACACTGAAAAAAGGAACCTTAGTTAAATCCTTATTCACACTTATCAAAAAGAGATACTTTTCAGATACAATCAATGTTTCTTCTAAATGAAACTTTTCTAAACTTTTAGCAGAAGCAACAATCCCCAGATAAAAAGCCTTAAAGAAACAAAACAAAATCATTTTTTAAGTGCCTTAAGCAACACAATTTACATCCACACAATATAATCTATAAATCTTAAGGAGAGAGAGAGAATCACAAAACCTCATAGCCTCGGATCATTACCTCGAAGACGAATCTATCGAGGAGAAATCGAATCGAAGGGAAGAACACAGCGAAAAGAGGAAGAACACGAAAATCCTGGTAAACCGGAGATGATTCGAGTTCCCAATTGATTGAATTCACCGAATCGAACAAACCCATCTCCGAAATTTCTCGAGAAACATGAATCAGAAAACTTGATACGGAGAAAAGGGATCTCCTTTTTTTTGCTGCAATCTGATTCAGGTGGGAGTTAGAGTGCAAGTTGACAAGTACTACTACTACTACTACTCCAACTCCCCAAATTGATTGATTCTTACCAACTTATGTGAATCCACCAAGACTGGATCCAATTTAGTAAGAAAATTTTGTGCTAGGGTTGGAATCTTTCTTCCTAAAGAACCTTCTGAGTCATTCAGAGTCTCCTCTACTGTCAAGTCAAAAGTATTCATATTGTCAACGCGTTAATATGAATATTATGTTTTAAAAGTTTTGGTAAGAAAATAATGATTCGTTTCTTTTTAGCTGGCCAATAATATGATTTGATTCTTTTCTTTTTAGGTGGATATAGTTATTAATATTATGGAGATAAAATGAAAAACTAAGGATGATGATTAGTTTATAAAATTTGAATCTCAATTATTGTGTTTCACACTCGTTAAAGCTTTTGTCCACACATGCTTCTTAGTCGGTGATTATACTACTTAAACCTTGATTTTATTTTGGTGTTTTAGAGTAATACATACTAAAATACTAGCGTTTCTTGTAAATATGTTTTCCCCCCCCTATTGGTTGTATCGATATTATGTATACACATATACGAGGATGGTTCGAGTCATGGACCTCTTGGTTCAGTTTAGATTTATTTTTGGTGATTTGAGTTTAATATTTTTTGTTAGTGACGATAACGATTATGATTTTAGACGAGGATGGAGAGTTTTTATTTATAACTTATAAACCACATGACATTGTTTTGGCATAAACTCATTTAACTGATCATCAACAATATCATACACTATTATTTTAAATAAAAACTGATGACACATTAACAATATCAGTTAGGACTTGAACATATAAAAAAAAACATAAACAAACTTTTAATTTAAAAGAAAAAGAAAAAAAAAAGATCTTGATGTTTCGAAATATTGAAAGTCACATTGAAACAAGAAGAAGTGAGGTTTCCAAGGAGAAATGAAAGCGTTGACACCAAGATGCCAAAGTTTGACTTCCCTTTATCTCTCTCTCTCTCTTCCTGCTTCATCGATCTTTCCTTTTTCATCATGAAACGCCTCATTTCTCTATACAGCATTTATGATCTATCCAGCCCCATCTTTATTACTCCTCCTATTTTATACTAATATATACTAAAGTCAAATATCTCTGTATATTATTAGATAGTTAATTATCTGTATGGCTTTATATATAAAGAACACTTTATTCAACTCTTAGAGAGAAGAAGAAAAAGAAAAGAAATGATGAAGAAGAAAAGTGAAGTGATGATCTTCGTCTTCACTCTAGTATTGCTTCTAAGCATGGCTTCACGTGCTATTTCAAGAGAAGATGGTTTTGCTCCTCCTAAACCATCTCCCTCCGCATATGTAAGTTCGTCAATATATACTCTCATTTTTTGATCTTCTTTCTTTTTTTCTTTAATGGGCTTAAAAGGGTTTTGATATTATACGGCACTATCATGTAATTGAGACTGTCAACTATCATAGTAATCATATCTATTTTCACTTGAGTACACAATTCTGACTAGTCAAGAGATAGAGATTACACCAACACCAGTTTCACAGAAAAGAAAAAAAACAGTTTTGTATATTATTTTTTTGATCCTCAGCGTAATAAATTTCGATTAATGTGTGGTTTATAGTAACCGTATATATCAAATGTATAATATAACTTGAGAAAAATGGTACATAGTCGTGATGAAATATTGGAATAACAGAATAAAGAAAACATTTAAGCTGAATATATAGTTTGTGTAAAACATTTAAACAATAAAAGTCACGAAATAACGTTTTGAAAACGTGAAAACATGAATAAGTGGTATACAATCCATCACCATTATGGTTAGTTAGTTACTCTTTGAACACAGTATTTGGTTAGGAATTGAATGATTATAAGTTGTGAACTATCATATGTATTATCAATTATTGGTTTCAGCATATGGTGGTTACAAATAATAAATTTGAAAATACAGAAAATTTACTAAAGATATGAGTAAATGAGTAAAATTCGAGTGATTCATGTCTCTAGTTTTTTTTGTTTTTTTTTTTGGGTGGATATAGGAGAAAGCAAGAAGCAATAAAGGTGATAGCGATGGAGTAGACTGCAAGAATTCAGACAGTGAAGAAGAATGTCTTGTGAAGAAAGCCGTTGCTGCTCACACCGATTACATCTATACACAAGACTTAAACCTTTCTCCTTGAAACAAGAACTATTACTCTTTTTTCTTTTATTTAACAAAATATAAGCATAAGCAAAGTCTCCTTCGCCATGTGTTTCATGACTTGATGTTCTTTATTATAATCTTCGTTATCTCCTAAAGTTGTGACTTCTTAGAGACAGCACAAAGTTTAATTGGGTTAGACGACCAAGAAACTTTAATTTAGCTGCTCAAACTAGAAAGAAAAAAAAACTAATTGGGCCTTTTCTTATTGTTATGGGCCTAAATAGAAGCTTATAGTCATCGTAATGAAATAAACATGCAGAAGGTCAAAGGAACAAAATATAAAAGAAGGTACATGGTATGTTGCGTTTGTAATAGAAATGGTGATTGATGTAATATGTTTAGACTTATCAAAAATTTAGAGTAATAGCACGAGAAAAGGACAATTGTATACTTAAGTACGGTCGTCAAAAGAAAAAAAAAAAGAAAAAACAAAAGACTATTAAAAAACTATCTTCTATATTGTTATAAATTAATCTCCGTTTTTTTATATATATTATATGTTTTATTTTTAACTCTTTTTGCAGAGGCACTATCACCAGGAGCCTCCACCTCCCTTTGTCTAATTTCATTCAACTACCAATACCATCCACCATTTTTTGTAGTCTTATATTCAACCATTGACAAAAAAAAAATATCTACTATTGATGATTCAACAAATCATATGTAATATTTTGGCAGTATGTTGCGTGATATAATCACTATATTTGTAACTAAGTGTTTCAACAATAAACATATCAAACTTTCTACTCTTCAGCCAGTTATCGATCCAAATGTACTTCCAAAGTTAGTTAGAATAATAATTATTTCTAACAGTAAGAGATAACAATATATAGAATAATCTATCTCCAACATGTATATGAAAGCAAAAGAACGTATAAAACTACGTCAAAGCTTCGAATTAGTGGTGCTTAAATTGCTAAAATAAATAAATATTATTTGGTGAAGATAATTTAATTATATTTTATGATGTACATTGATCTCTTCCTTTTGATTTGATGTGTCTGGATTCAGAAGAATATTAATTCGTCAAGTAAAATATTTGAAGAAGGTGACGTTGTCAAACTCGAATTAGTGATGCTTAAATGGCTAAAATGAATAAATACTAGTACAAAATAAGAAAAAGAGGGTAATGATTAAATGGTTGAAGAAATTTGAAAAGAAGAAGGTCCACCATTTTTAGCAATCAACTTCTCTTATATCTTTGTTTGCCATGAATGTTTTTTTTTTTTTTTTTTATGATGCAAGTCTATTTATGCGGCGAACTGAAATTTTGGGAGTAAGAATTCTTTTTTTTTTTTTGTAAAAGATTAGAATTTGATATTTTTTTTTTGTCAAAAAAAAAAAAAAATCCCGATACATTTTAATATTTTGATAATCGTAACTACTAATAATAGCTTATTCGAATTTAATGGTTTCCACGCCTGGAAATTCAGCAACATATCGGTACAAACAAATTAATTGGCACACTTTCTTCCAATCATATAAAATTATGTGAAGATAAGTACGGACAAAAAATAAAATAACAGAAATAGTATTTCTTTAGTTTTCTTGAAAGTTACATTCAACTGATCAATATTTCGTGTCTACCAAACATAAGTAATAAGTATTATAAAAAAAATATGTCATCCGGGGAACCTATTATCCCAGTGGAAATAATTTACATCTTGGACCAAAAATTTGTAATATTTCTTGGAATTAACAAAATGATATTTTTAAGTTTTGAATGTTTTTGAGGAATTTATATTATTTTCCTATAATATATAAAGTGCATACAATTTTTTTTGTGGATAATTATTATTGAAAAGGGCTTTAAATTTGAGAATAATATAATATGGATCGTATGCGCATGATCATTAATATTATTTTTAACTAACTCAAGTTGGCTAGAAGAAAAAAGATATAGAAGAACATTGTTTTTTCTCGATAGAGAATAACATTAATAATAAATATTATCACATAAAATACAATATGATCCTTATGAAATCTACATTCTTGACAAAAGCAGAACAATGATCAAGATCATTAACACAACTCAAAATCTCTGCCCCTTTGGTTCGAATCCGATCTAGAGTTTGATATTGAATCTTCGAGCTCTCTTAGAAAACTGTTGTCGTCTTCGTTGTTTGACTTAATCTCAGAGATAAGCTGTCTGAGATCAGAAGTCTCTTCTTTAAGCTTAGCGTTCTCTCTTAAAGCAAGCTCATGGCTTTCAGATACGCGGTTCAGCTTATCGATAAGACAGTGGTTATCAGTACGAAGTCTTATCACTTGAGACCAAAGCTCATCGAGATGTCTCTGCTTTCTCATCCTTGACCTACGAGCAGATTCTCTGTTAGAGATCATTCTTCTTTGTTTCCTCTCATCGATGATCATGCTTTGTTGGTGATCTTCGTCCGATGTTGAGTTATTGCTCGTCATTAGATCTTGACCGTTGGATGATGAAGAGTAGTTGTTGTTGTTGATCAGACCGTTGAGGTGGTAGAAGGAGGAAGAAGAAGTAGGAGAAGAGGGGATGTTGAAGTACTCAGGCTCCATGATTGGTGTTTGGTTATTGTATTTATCCGGTGATAGATAATGGAAGTATCCGGTGAGTTCCGCCGGAATTGTATTCATGATCTTTGCTTTGATTTGTTTCGAGATTTGTCTTGTGTTGTTGAAAGATCGTTTGGGCGATGTTTTTAGAGAGAGAGAGAGAGAGAGAGAGGGAGACTTGTGTGTGTTGTGTGAAGTGGTTTTGAAGTAAGAGGAAGAGAGGGCGAAGGGTTTTATAGAGGTGGGAGGAAAAGTTTTGTAGAAAATGGTGTTAAATATAAATCTTATTCTAATAAATATATTAGATACAGAAAGATTAGTTCATTTTAAAGGAAGTTGTATAGTAACATGATTTGTAATACCCGCTTTCGTAAAAAGGAATATAGTTAACTAGATAATGGTGGTATAAAAAATAATCAATTTGATTTTAATATTCTCCATACGGCAAATATTTTTTTTCTTTAAAAATTGTTTTGTAGAACAACAAAGTTAATTGTGTTTAGGTGGACTAACTTTTTTTAGGTGGATTTGATGATATTGTGAGATGTCTCCAAAATTCAGCCAACTTATATTTTATTTGTTGCATTTGGGTCTTAAAAAGTTCGTTCACGTTCAATAGATCTCTAGCATATTTTTTTTTTACTGACTTCATTTTGTCACTTTGAGTTGAATAATCAAAATTACAAATTTTTTTTTTTTTTTTTATGTGTGTTAATATTAGGGTTAGAGAATTATAGGCACTTACTCATTTGCCCCAAAAAAAAGGCTCTTACTAATAAGAGCTATCATTGTCTGATGTCATATCGTCAACCATAAATGTTCTTCGCGTATTTAGATAAATTACTGTGGAAGTTACTGTAGCAATCATAGTTCTTTTATTATTATTATTTTTTTTTAAATTTTTGAAACCGGTAATCATAGCCAATAAATATATATACATATATATATATATATATAAATAAATTCCTCATACAAGACAAATACTATGATATTGCTGTATAGCTCTTACGTACTTATTTGCTGCACCGAGTACAAACACTTTTTCCGAAAACTTATTACCCTTTTACCATTGAGCATGGAAAATGATATTGTTTGTGAATAAAATCAAGGAACAAAAAGAAAATTGGTGGGGTTTCCACTTGCGACTCTATATCACGATGTCTTTATTTTTATATGTAGATTAGTTTTAAGAATTTGTATCTATCATGTGATATGTGCAGTAGTAACAAACATCAATATTGAAAAAATAATTATAACTTAGAAAGGTCAATACCTGTGTTTTTCCCCATTCATGATTAATAGTATATTTGGATATGGTTTCGTGTTTGTGTGTTATTACTGATGGACTATCTGTTAATTGAGTTATACGGCTCCAATACAGAGGACCACAACTACTCCATACCTTTTCAATGCATATATATATGTTTCCTAAATTAACTTGTAATCATTAATCAAGTCAATTTAAAATTAATTAGGTGTTTTCCCACTATTGGACTTAACTAATACATGCTTTCATTTTTATTTTATTTTAAAAGATAGGATAAGTAATTCACATGTAGAAGAAGACAAGAGATCCCTAGATCCATCTCTCTCTCTCTCTCTCGCTATATATATATGTCCATCAAATAAATAAAGTAGTTTTTGATAATCATCATATAAAATTTTTAAGAAACTAAATAAATTATTACTTTCATGCCTTTCTATATTACAATGTTTTCAAATCCAGATCGAAAAACGAACTAGAAAAGTTTGTATTGTCATCGCGTTAGTCCGGTCAGATCATGGGATAATGATTTTAATTTACTAGTTTAGATATATATAAAAGAAGTTATAACTGAAACCACTTTAAAATAATTTATCTTATAAATATTTTAAATCTGAACTAACACTAATATATATTGCAATATATTCTCAAAATATTATAACTCTAACTGGAGGAAAACATAATTTGTAGATAAATCTATAATTTTATTCTAACCAACAACATTTTAAATCATTTTGACTAAGGCTATGAATGGTAACTGTCCCGCACCGTGCGGAGCGGTTTTAACAGTGTCAAAAAAATATACATATACATATATATCTATATGTTTTGTTACTATTCGAAATTTGTACATTACCATTCGGAGTCTAAAAAACCTCAATAACAACAGTTAGACATATGGAACCAAACCATAACTAATAAAAAAAAAACATAAATGTAATCCATTCCATACTATTCGCATCCTAGATGCGTTCGAGTGTTAGTATTTATCGCCCCAGAGAGTGTATAGATTCTCAAAACAGGTTTAATCTATTATGTTAGTTCATTGTCCAAAAGAAATGTGCCAAAAAAGAGACAATTGGGAACACAGATAAGATGTGATTTGATAAATCAGACATGAAAATGTTATGAGTGGGTCCAAACATTTTGTAGTGACGCCTCATGGCCGGCGCACCGATTCCCCGAGACACAACTTAAACATGCTTTCGTAGTCTATTCCACAATTGAGTTCACTAAAAAGAAATACATCAAAAAAAAATTTAACAATTTGGTGCAATACTTTCCATTGACTTTAAAAGACTTCAGCAAACTCAAATTTGACCCTATTCGACGATTTATTAGTGTTCATTTCATTATTGGTGAATTCATCCGTAAATTGTTGGTGACATGTCGATTACAATCTAATGCTCGACGTTACCACTGGAAATTTCAGTGTTTGGTCATTTTGTCTAATATCATTTGCTGTTGTTGTTAAAACGAATATTTGATTGTTGAATTTTTAATACTGTAGTTTATTCTATATATTGTAGTTTATAATCTAATATCGTATTTTTTTTTAAAAGACTAACTTTATTCATTTTTTAATTCTATATTTCGTGATTTTACTTGTATAGAAAAATGAACCTTTATTAATAAAAGGGTAATTAACTTCCACAAAGCTTCCCTGGCTTATATAAGAAAAAGGTTTCATTGCTCACATTGACCATATATTCATTTATAAGATATATATTCATATATTCATTTTAGAGATTTGTTCGTAGCATAATCAAGAAAGAAAAAAAAACAAAGTCCGTCGACATTGAGATGATATTAAAATGTGATAGGACAGCACAACGAGGGACTGTGTTGAGCACGCGTCACCGGATAATTTCTAATTTTATATGGAAAAAGAAAACAAAATTTCATTTTTTTGGTAGTTTTCAAGTTTCAATTATCACCATTTAGAGAGACATTGAGAAGAGCCTATGACCCTATGGTACAAATTGATTATTGAAGTGTACCATTTTGCAAATAACACTATGACGACTGTCTCCACTTTCTCCCACTTCACTACAAAGCACCCCCATATCTATATATATATATATGATCCAAATAGCAATAGCATATTTGGTTACGTGGTTTAACTATATTATGTGATGGAGAAATGTATTTGTTAAATAAGTGCGGTTAATACAAAATAACCGATGTAAAATAATATTTTATTAGTAAAAAAAATTATTTGCGTCATATAATAAAATATTTATCTGGTAAAAACAAAAAAAAAGATGCACAATACAAATTATAGATAAATATACTAGAAATAAATATATTAATAATGATTTTATGAGTAAAGAGGATAAGTTTGTTTTTTTCCCTTCATGCTTAGAAACTTGTGTTCTGTATCGATCTAGACCTATCTTTGTATGCTTCAAATATCACTCTAGAAGATGTCACTAGCCCTAAAAAAGTAATCGGTAAAGATCTCTATGTTTTTCTCTGTTTGGAAAAAGATTTGAACTGTTTCGATCCGGTCACTCCTAATCAAGTAGCTAGCCATAGCTTTTTTTTCTTCTTTAAGTTTCTTGCTCTTCGTCGTCATAGTTTATTCAAAAATCATATTTCTAGACCCGATCGATCTCGTATTTATATTATGATTTACATGATTGTTACCACGAATAAGTATATGACTATAGGAAAAATCGATATATTTCGTCAGCAGTAGGTACACATTCATTTGTCAACGAGTTTTAATCACCAGCTAGCCTAAAAAAAGCATCCTAATTAATAAAAAAAAACTGTTCTTTCAGTTATTAATTATCTTATGCTGTGCGACGTTGTGTAATTAAGACACACTTTGTCACTTTCAGAAGAAGGCAAAATTTTAATTAAAAATTATAAATTTCTACGTCGTCATAATTTTCTTTTCTTAGAAATCAAAAGTTTAACTAAAATGTGAAAGTTTTATAAGCTAAAAAAGACCTTTGCGTACGGCAATTCATCAAGTTGATGATTAACTTCTAATCACAATTAATCTTCTTGGCTTAAGCAATCAATATTAAAGTAGTGATCGACTCGCACTTCCGCCACTAATTAATTTAACAAATTAATTAAGTGATTGAATTTGTTGGGGGCTAAACCTATCTTATTAATTTACGTAAACCATTTTGCCAGTTCTTTGCTGTATTACTGTCGACAAGTGTCGTGCGCACCGAATTTAGTACATATTTTTGAGTGACAAATAGTCGATCCATCGACACATTTAATATATTATAATATATAAGTAGATTAATTAATTAAAGATGATATAATAGGTCACGGTCAAGTCAGGTGTGTGTTACCCAATCTAAACCTAGTATTAAGATGCATTTGTCTAATATTGTAACCAGAAGACGTGCAATTGTAAATCCATCCGTATTTAGATAATGAAGGACTTAGGCTTTTACCTTTTTTCAGATATACGTATATATATATAAATTTTTATGTGACCTTCTCTTTAATCATAATCTCCATTAGACGTCCACAGAAAATCTCAATTAGATATTAGTTGTTTTTTTTTTTGTTAAAATAAGAATAGTACCAGTTGATAACATAATTTACTACAAATATTGAAATTCTTACCATTGGATAAAGAATACATCTCTCATTATCATACTCAAATTAAAAAAATTCATGAACAAATATTACTTTCAAAAATATGTTTTCAACCGAATTTATAGCTTACTTGTATCGTTACCATGTCATAACCTAAATCCAAATTTAGATATAGTATATGTAGTAGACGAAAATAATCTAGTTTTCTTTAACTATTAAAATTATAACTGCAGTTAAAAACAATTATGAGATTCGACCGACCATTCATGTAAAAAAAATATTGTCTGCATAAAGGAATATATTATAATTTACTTAGTTTTTTTGACGTCATTACTTAGTTTTAGATTCAATTCGATATGATATCTAAAAAAGAAAATTGCGATACCGTCTTCAGTCTAGTTAGTAGATTTTTTTTCTTATTGTTATTTAATGGAGTACATAATAACATATTATCACATTGTCTTGTAATTTAAGATTTGATAACTGGAGACGGTGTTTAGCGAGAAGAGGCAGTATTTTCATTTTTATTTTTTTGTCAACTATAAGAGGCAGTATAGAGTGATGAAATTTGACTTGAAGAGGCAAATTATCCAAACCATTACAAATCAAACCAAAAATTTAATATATTAAATTGAAATAGCATTGAAAGAAGAAAAAGGTGAAAAACAGAATTTAATACTACAAATATTTCAACGAAAGAGAGCCACATAATTATCTCTGATGAGCCCCACGCACGAAGAAAGCCAATTGGTAAGCGACAAGAAAATGTAAAAATATAGTAAAAAAATAAGTGATCTTGGAGGAAGAACAAATCGAGACAAGGATCTCTGTTTATTTAATTAGAATAAATTAATCATTGGCACCTTTGAACCTAACTACTGCTGCGAACTGGCGTCAGCAGATGTCAACATCAATACGTTGGAAACTCCATTTTGAATTAGAAGGTTTAATAATCATTTTTATGTATAATGTGAAGACTTTATAGTTTTAAATTAAAAGTTCTGAATGATAACAATTTGGGAGAAGTGGATTAGATCCAAAATGCTTTAATCATCGCACTATTTCTAGGGTCTAATACAAAGTATGATCTAACCAAAAAAAAAAAAAAAACTTCTAAGATGTTCTGTTATATTATTCCCTTTACGAGGCAAACCAACTTCCCACGGTTAGATAATATTATGCTTAGGTCAAATCATGCCTCTCTATTTTTAGATGAAGACATACATATCCATTCATATTCTATGTTTACACATATGTACGAACATATCTTAAATATTTATATATTTTGGATTCCGTATATAAATAAATAAATAAAAACTTTATAATGTTCATTTTTCCGGCAGGAAATGAACTTTTTGTGGGTTAAAGACCTTTTATATTGTTCTCTACACATGTGATGTAGTTCTAGATGTCTCTCCTTATTTAATCAATGAGATATGTGGTTGTTCCGTTTAGGTTGTTTTAAATGTCCTTTAGGCTGGTAAGAATTCATATCCGCCACAAAAGAACAATGGATATATGTACAATTCGATGTATATTGTATTTTCGCTGGTCCACTTAATTCATCTATGATCACATATATAGTAAAATGAGCTTATGTGAGATGCGCAGGAATTGAAAAAAAAAAAAAATTAAAAAAACTGATAAATAGTTTGTGACATTATCCTGTACTAACTATTTATCCTTTTTAGCATTTTTGTTTTTGAGTTTTAACCCAAAGAAAGTCGTATTTTTTATTGCTTTTGATAAACAAATTTGTTTAATTTAACATAAAATTAATTGACAAGAATGCATTTACTATTGTTGAAGCTTTTTGTTATGTTACAATTTAATGGGTAGGTTACTCATATACTTTGACTCACGGCCCTTACATACTAACAAGAAGTCAACATTTAATTTCCAAATCAAATAGTATTGACGGTCCAACATACATTTAAAAAACTTATTATTAAGTCAATATAATTGACTAGAATGAAATTACTTAATCTTTTTTTTTCTTACCAAAATTAGTTTTGAAAAATTCTTAAGGGTACTACAAATAGTCTAAGTTTTTGCAGTAAGCTCTTCATGAAAAAATTTATCTTATTGCAAGGACTTCAAATCTATGGGGAGACTTATCTTTCATTTTGTAATCGCTCTTATTGCTTCATCTTGTAAGAATACGTTACACATATATACCATAGCCTTGAATGTGAAATATCCATTTTTACACTTCTGACAACATTTATTAAAATTTTAATCTTTTGGGATGCAGATTTAATGTCGGTATCTGATGCGCTGCTTAGAGGATGGCAAGAACCATGCTTTTGTCCTTCCAAAAATCCTTACTGCGACTGTGTCGATGATCTTGAAGTTCCTACTACTTCAGTGATTGCTCCTACCCCTGAAATCGAACAGTGTGTGCGTTGCAAGGGAAACTCTTTTTGTAACAAAATTTGTCCGGAAACGTGCAAATACAAAGTCTGTATATACAGTCGAACATGTGAATCCCATACATGTCATTGCGATATATGTTGATTGAGGCAGCTTCGATGAACGTATAAACAGTTTTAAGAAGAAATGTCGAGCTTACATGGTTTTGACAAAGATATAAATTATGATTATTTCTCATTGTATTCATTTTTGTTATGTTTACGTCACCTATTCGATGGGTTGGTGTGTGTTTTAAATTCTCATAACTATGAGAAGCCAAAAGACCTTTGTTTGACATAAGTAAAGACAATGTGAAGACATTACAAGTAAAAGAGGGAAAAGATACTAACTCTTTTGGCCAGAGACGACAGAAGCTTAGCCCACACATTGGTTATTTGATCTCTGATGAATCGTTGTGGTTATTCGTAAAACAGAGGTATACGTGCCTTTCTTTCTTCCTCGGCAGGACAAGAAAAAAAGAGTATTGTTTCAATTAAATTATAAGATACATTCAAGTCTTTGTGTCCAAGATAAAGGGTGAAATGCATTTTTTTTTTTTTTTTTGTCTCATGGACCCGATTTTGTCCATTTTAACCCCCAATATAAGAAAGCATAACCAAAATTAGAGACTGTAACGCTAAAGGTCTTCTCTCAAAATTAGAGTTTAAAATACTAAGGCAAGCAAATACATTTGCCATCAATGCAAGCATAGACGTTATCCGGACATTGATCGATGAGAGGCAGCACAATAAAGTAATCAACTGAGCTTCAGCTTCAGGGATGCTCTCACCAACAATGTGTCTGTACATTTTTTACAATCTGATTGGAATAAATCCACGTTTCAAAACGATTTGATTGGTATAAGAGAGAGAAAAAAAATGAGCAATGTTGCCGTTGATGCCATCATATCTTTAACTTGAGCTTTTCGTGTTTATCAATTTAACGTTTAGGATTCGTGACTAATTTACTGTTTGATATTTAAATAGTGTGTATATTGTATTTTCGCTGGTCCACTTAATTCATCTATGATCACATAATTAAATGAGCTTATGTGAGATGCGCAGGAATTGCAAAAACAATAAAAAATAAAAGTTGATAAATAGTTTGTGACATTATCCTGTACTAACTATTTATCCTTTTTAGCATTTTTGTTTTTGAGTTTTAACCCAGAGAAAGTCTTTTTTTTTAATTGCTTTTGATAAACACACTACAAGAAAATAAAAGAAATTCTATGATATTTCCTACGAAATTTTTTGGTAGGACATGTTTCCTACCATAAACCTACGAAAATTTGTCAAAAAAATAAATCGTAGGTATGTCGTAGGAAATTTCTTACGGAAACATATCGTAGGAAAAACGTAGGATAATTCCAACGAAAATCCTACAACACATAAAGTCGTAGGAAAACTGGTAGGAAATTGGTAGAAATTTGTTTGGAAAAAAGTAGAAGGACTTTGTTAGGTAAATTACCTACCATATTTCCTACGAAACGTAATCAGAAAATCAGTCGTAGGAATTTCGTAGGAATTATTCCTAAACTTTTCTACGAATCGTAACCCAAAAAAAAGTCGTAAGAAATCCCATCTAGACGATGGCTTGCTCATTGTGAAGAATAAAAAAAAGCTTCATAAGACAAATTTATTGGGGAAAACAGAATTAATTACATCTTTCTCCTATTAGTGAAAATATTGTAATTCTCAAACACCTTGTTAAATTATGACAAGAGAAGATAAAGCTGGAAGCCTGAAAGGCTGCTCAAACAGGTAAAGTTTTTATATAGTCCATTAGCTAGGTTTTCCTCATTTACAATTTCACATGTCTTTTGAATTTATGAGGAAGAAGACAATGTTGATTTTGCTTCTTCTTTGTGTTTTTCCTTATTTTCATATGACTTTGATGTTTCTTCATATTCTCAGGAGAATGGCTGGTAGAGACTAGAGACGATGATGCGAGTTTCACTGAGCTACAAGACTTGAAAGTCATCTCAGGAATGTCAGGCTCATTGTGATGGACCAAAAGGTGAAGAAATTTATTTAGGGTGGTGGGAAAAATGAAATTACTTCTTTCTCCTATGGTTGTAAATGGTGTAATTCTTAAACATTTTGTTTGACTTTTCCAGAAGAAAATAAAGCTAGAAGAAGATGAAAGGCTGCCCATACAAGTAAAGTTTCTGAATTAGCTAGTGTCTTATTCAATTCCCCTGTAAAATTCTTGGTTGTAAATCTTTTTAGGAGCCTGATTTTTACTCCTAGTCTAGAATTAAAATGTACGAGCAAGAAGTCAATGTTGACTTTGCTTCTTTTATTTTGTTCTTAATATATTCATGTTGTTCTTTCCACGTTTGAAGCTTTCTTACATTTTCTCCTAGTTTTTGTTTTCTTGGCTTCTTAGCTTACCCTGCATTCAGATACTTGACATAAATCGCAAACCCTACGATTTTGCAGAAAAAAGGAAGCAAAGGATAAGGATGATGGTACGAGGAGAGGGGTTTTGGTTCCCTTCAAATTTTCTACAAGCATGTCATCTCTTAGCTAAAAATTGATGTTTTTTGTTGGCTTTGACAGCCGTTAGAACAATATGTACCTTTGTCCAGAGGATTTTCTTTTGTTGAATTAGTGATTATGTAAATAAGATATGGAACCTGTTGTTTTATGAGTTGTGAACCAAAAATCAATTTTTTTTTATTTTGTTGTTTTCTTGGCTTATTAGCTACTATTGAGAGTTAATATAATTATTAAAACTAATTTTATTAATTTTATAATTTATTAATTTCATAGTCAAATAAAAAGAAATAATATGTAGGAAATCAGTCAAACATTTCTTACTATTTTTCTACCATTTTCTACCATTTTTTCCTACTACTGTTTTTCCTACGAAATTTTTGATAGAAAATCGTTCAAAATTCTTACGATTTTCCTACTATTTAGAATTTTCTACGGGATATTTTTTACGAACAAAAACTGTAAGAAATCGATAGAAAATGTCATTTCTACCGATTTCCTACGATATCGGCCCTAAGAAATCTAACATTTCCTTTCCTTGTAGTGACAAATTTGTTTAATTTAACATAAAATTAATTGACAATGAATGCATTTACTATTGTTGAAGCTTTTTGTTATGTTACAATTTAATGGGTAGGTTACTCATATACTTTGACTCACGGCCCTTACATACTAACAAGAAGTCAACATTTAATTTCCAAATCAAATAGTATTGACGGTCCAACATACCTTTTAAACTTATTATTAAGTCAATATACCTTTTAAATTTTCTTACCAAAATTAGTTTTGAAAAATTCTTAAGGGTACTATAAATAGTCAAAGTTTTTGCAGTAAGCTCTTCATTAAAAAATTATCTTATTGCAAGGACTTCAAATCTATGGGGAGACTTATCTTTCATTTTGTATTCGCTCTTATTGCTTCATCTTGTAAGAATACGTTACACATATATACCATAGCCTTGAATGTGAAATATCCATTTTTACACTTCTGACAACATTTATTAAAATTTTAATCTTTTGGGATGCAGATTTAATGTCGGTATCTGATGCGCTGCTTAGAGGATGGCAAGAACCATGCTTTTGTCCTTCCAAAAATCCTTACTGCGACTGTGTCGATGATCTTGAAGTTCCTACTACTTCAGTGATTGCTCCTACCCCTGAAATCGAACAGTGTGTGCGTTGCAAGGGAAACTCTTTTTGTAACAAAATTTGTCCGGAAACGTGCAAATACAAAGTCTGTATATACAGNATGTTGATACAACTATACATTAAAACAAGAACATGGAATTTTTCAAAGTTATCCCAAAATATGTAGGCTAACCGCTTCGAAAACCTTGATTTTCCTCAACAATTATTTTTCAAAGTTATCCCAAAGTAAATTTACTAAACAATTATTTTTATCACCTTTTATCCATTTTAAAAATTGCAAACCACATCCTACATCTATAATAATTTTCAATGAACTAGTTTTTTGATGGTCATGACGCACGTTTCTTAATTTTTTAACTAGTAATCTAATAAAACATCATATACGCCTTAAATCGGTGGACTAACACACCTAAGACATCTCGATTTTATTGATAATCGAGATTATTTAGAGACCAAATTATCTTTCATCACATTCTCGTACCAATGGTGGATAAACCCATTCATTAAAATAGAATGTGAAATGTTTTCAAAATTATCGCAAAATTTGTGGGTTAACCCCTAGAGAAAACTCGATTTTCTTCGCTAAATCTAGTAAACAAATAATTATATCACCTTTAATCCATTTTAAAAATTACAAACCATATTAATGTTCACTAAATTAGTTGTGATGGTCATGAAACATGTTACTTAATTTTTTAACAACTAATATAATAAAACTCCAGATACGTCCTAAATGAGTGGTCTAATCCCTATGAGATCTCGATTTATTGTAAATCGGGGTTATGTAGAGACTAAATTATCTTCTACCGTATTTCCATACCCTAGGTGGCTACGACTATACATTAAAACAAGAACGTAAAAATTTTAAAGGTTAACCTAGAATCGGTGGGTTAACCCCTACGAAAATTTTGATTTTCTTGGTAAATCTAGTAAACTATTAATTTTATACCTTTAATCCTTTTTAGAACTAAAAAATCACATCCAAGATCTATATACTAATGTTACCTAAGCTAGTTTTCATAGTGATGAGGTACGTTTCTTCATTTATTAACAAGTAATCTAATAAAACTCCAAATACACCTTAAATCGGCGGGCTAACCCCTATGAAATTCCAAATATTTTAATAATCGGGGTTGATTAGGGACCAAATTATATTCTATCATTTTACTATACTCAAGGTGGAAACGGCTATACATTAAAACAAAAACATGAAATTTTTCAAAGTTTCCTAAAATATGTAGGCTAACCCCTTCGAAAGCCTCGATTTTCCTTAGTAAATTTACTAAACAATTATTTTTATCACCTTTTATCCATTTTAAAAATAGCAATCCACATCCTACATCTATAATAATGTTCACTCTACTAATTTTGATGGTCATGAGACACGTTTCTTAATTTTTAACAAGTTATCTAATAAAACTCCATATAAGCCCTAAATCGGTGGACCAACACACCTATGATATCTTGATTTTATTGATAATCGGGATTATTTAGAGACCAAATTTTCTTCCATCACGTTCTCGTACCATTGGTGGATACAACTATTCATTAAAAAAGAACATGAAATATTTTCAAAATTATCCCAAAATATGTGAGTTAACTCCTACGGAACCTCGATTTTTCTCGCTACATCTAGTAAACAAATAATTTTATCACCTTTAATCCATTTTAAAAATCACAAATCACATCCTAGATCTATATTAATGTTCACTAAACTTGTTTTGATGGTCATGAAACATGTTTCTTAATTTTTTAACAAGTAATATAATTAAACTCGAGATACATCCTACATGAGTGGACTAATCGCTATGAGATCTCGATTTATTGTAAATCGGGGTTATGTAGGGACCAAATTATCTTCTATTGTATTTTCATACCCTAGGTGGCTACAACTATACATCAAAACAAGAATTGAAAATTTTCAAAATTATCCTAGAATCTGTGGGCTAACCACTACGAAAATCTCGATTTTTCTTGTTAAATCTAGTAAACTATTAATTTTATACCTTTAATCTATTTTTGAATAGAAAATCGTATCCAAGATCTATATTAATGTAATCTAAGCTAGTTTTGATGGTCATCAGGTATGTTTCTTCATTTGTTAACAAGTAATCTAATAAAATTCTAAATACACCTTAAATCGGCGTGTTATCCCCTCTGAGATCTCCAACATTTTAATAATCAGGGTTAATTAGGGACCAGATTATATTCCATCATGTTCTTATACCCTATGTTGATACAACTATACATTAAAACAAGAACATGGAATTTTTCAAAGTTATCCCAAAATATGTAGGCTAACCGCTTCGAAAACCTTGATTTTCCTCAACAATTATTTTTCAAAGTTATCCCAAAGTAAATTTACTAAACAATTATTTTTATCACCTTTTATCCATTTTAAAAATTGCAAACCACATCCTACATCTATAATAATTTTCAATGAACTAGTTTTTTGATGGTCATGACGCACGTTTCTTAATTTTTTAACTAGTAATCTAATAAAACATCATATACGCCTTAAATCGGTGGACTAACACACCTAAGACATCTCGATTTTATTGATAATCGAGATTATTTAGAGACCAAATTATCTTTCATCACATTCTCGTACCAATGGTGGATAAACCCATTCATTAAAATAGAATGTGAAATGTTTTCAAAATTATCGCAAAATTTGTGGGTTAACCCCTAGAGAAAACTCGATTTTCTTCGCTAAATCTAGTAAACAAATAATTATATCACCTTTAATCCATTTTAAAAATTACAAACCATATTAATGTTCACTAAATTAGTTGTGATGGTCATGAAACATGTTACTTAATTTTTTAACAACTAATATAATAAAACTCCAGATACGTCCTAAATGAGTGGTCTAATCCCTATGAGATCTCGATTTATTGTAAATCGGGGTTATGTAGAGACTAAATTATCTTCTACCGTATTTCCATACCCTAGGTGGCTACGACTATACATTAAAACAAGAACGTAAAAATTTTAAAGGTTAACCTAGAATCGGTGGGTTAACCCCTACGAAAATTTTGATTTTCTTGGTAAATCTAGTAAACTATTAATTTTATACCTTTAATCCTTTTTAGAACTAAAAAATCACATCCAAGATCTATATACTAATGTTACCTAAGCTAGTTTTCATAGTGATGAGGTACGTTTCTTCATTTATTAACAAGTAATCTAATAAAACTCCAAATACACCTTAAATCGGCGGGCTAACCCCTATGAAATTCCAAATATTTTAATAATCGGGGTTGATTAGGGACCAAATTATATTCTATCATTTTACTATACTCAAGGTGGAAACGGCTATACATTAAAACAAAAACATGAAATTTTTCAAAGTTTCCTAAAATATGTAGGCTAACCCCTTCGAAAGCCTCGATTTTCCTTAGTAAATTTACTAAACAATTATTTTTATCACCTTTTATCCATTTTAAAAATAGCAATCCACATCCTACATCTATAATAATGTTCACTATACTAATTTTGATGGTCATGAGACACGTTTCTTAATTTTTAACAAGTTATCTAATAAAACTAAATATAAGCCCTAAATCGGTGGACCAACACACCTATGATATCTTGATTTTATTGATAATCAGGATTATTTAGAGACCAAATTTTCTTCCATCACGTTCTCGTACCATTGGTGGATACAACTATTCATTAAAAAAGAATATGAAATATTTTAAAAATTATCCCAAAATATGTGAGTTAACACCTACAGAATCTCGATTTTTCTCGCTACATCTAGTAAACAAATAATTTTATCACCTTTAATCCATTTTAAAAATCACATGTTTCTTAATTTTATCACCTTTAATGTTCACTAAACTTGTTTTGATGGTCATGAAACATGTTTCTTAATTTTTTAACAAGTAATTTAATTAAACTCGAGATACATCCTATATGAGTGGACTAATCGCTATGAGATCTTGATTAATTGTAAATCGGGGTTATGTAGGGACCAAATTATCTTCTATTGTATTTTCATACCCTAGGTGGCTACAACTATACATTAAAACAAGAATTGAAAATTTTCAAAATTTTCCTAGAATCTGTGGGCTAACCCCTACGAAAATCTCGATTTTCCTTGTTAAATCTAGTAAACTATTAATTTTATACCTTTAATCCATTTTAGAATAGAAAATCGTATCCAAGATCTATATTAATGTAATCTAAGCTAGTTTTGATGGCCATCAGGTATGTTTTTTCATTTGTTAACAAGTAATCTAATAAAATTCCAAATACACCTTAAATCGGCGTGCTAGCCCCTCTGAGATCTCCAATATTTTAATAATCAGGGTTAATTAGGGACCAAATTATATTCCATCATGTTCCTATACCCAAGGTTGATACAACTATATATTAAAACAAGAACATGGAATTTTTCAAAGTTATCCAAAAATATGTAGGCTAACCCCTTCGAAAACCTTGATTTTCCTCAATAAATTTATTAAACAATTATTACTAATTTATAATAATATCCCAAAGAACAAAACTGGAATTTTTCAAAGTTATCCAAAAATATTGTAGGCTATAACCCCTTCGAAACCTTGATTTTCCTCAATAAATTTATTAAACAATTATTTTGTCATCTTTCATCCATTTTAAAAATTGCAAACCACATCCTACATCTATAATAATGTTCAATGAACTAGTTTTTGATGGTCATGACGCACGTTTCTTAATTTTTAACAAGTAATCTAATAAAAACATCATATACGCCTTAATCGGTGGACTAAACAACCATGACATCTCGTTTTATTGATAACCGAGATTATTTAGAGACCAAATTATCTTTCATCACGTTCTCGTACCAATGTTGGATAAACCTATTCATTAAGAAAGAACGTGAAATGTTTTTCAAAATTATCGCAAAATCTGTGGGTTAACCCCTAGAGAAAACCGATTTTCTCGCTAAATCTAGTAAACCAAATAATTATATCACCTTTAATCCATTTTTAAAATTACAAAACCATATTAATGTTCACTAAATTAGTTTTTTGGTGGTCATGAAACATGTTACTTAATTTTTTAACAACTAATATAATAAAACTCCAGATACGTCCTAAATGGTGGTCTAATCCCTATGAGATCTCGATTTATTGTAAATCGGGGTTATGTAGAGACCAAATTATCTCTTACCGTATTTCCATACCCTAGGTGGCTACGACTATTACATTAAAACAATACGTAAAATTTTTCAAAGTTAACTAGAATCGGTGGATTAACCCCTACGAAAATTTCGATTTTTTTTGTTAAATCTAGAAACTATTAATTTTATACCTTTAATCATTTTAGATATGAAAAATCACATCCAAAATCTATACTAATGTTACCTAAGCTAGTTTTCATTAGTCATGCAGGTCGTTTCTTCATTTGTTAACAAGTAATCTAATAAAACTCCAAATACACCTTAGATCGGCGAGCTAGCCCTATTGAGATCTCCGAATATTTAATAATCGGGGTTAATTAGGGACCAAATTATATTCTATCATGTTCCTATACTCAAGGTGCGAATACGATACATTAAAACAAGAACATGAAATTTTTCAAAATTTCTCAAATATGTAGGCTAACCCCTTCGAAAGCTTCGATTTTACTTAGTAAATTTATTAAACAATTATTTTATCACTTTTATCCATTTTAAAAATAGCAAACCACATCCTACAATCTATAATAATGTTCACTATACTAATTTTTGATGGTCATGAGACACGTTTCTTAATTTTT
>SMJT01000190.1:101990-164328 GCA_004349715.1 Crucihimalaya himalaica
AACAAGTAATCTAATAAAACTCCATATACGCCCTAAATCGGTGGACCAACACACCTATGATATCTTGATTTTATTGATAATCAGGATTATTTAGAGACCAAATTTTCTTTCATCACGTTCTCGTGCCAATGGTGGATACAACTATTTATTAAAAAACAACATGAAATATTATCAAAATTATCCCAAAATATGTGAGTTAACCCCTACGGAACCTCGATTTTTCTCTCTACATCTAGTAAACAAATAATTTTATCACCTTTAATCCATTTTAAAAATCACAAATCACATCCTAGATCTATATTAATGTTCACTAAACTTGTTTTGATGGTCATGAAACATGTTTCTTAATTTTTTAACAAGTTATATAATTAAACTTCAGATACATCCTAAATGAGTGGACTAATCCCTATGAGATCTCGATTTATTGTAAATTGGGGTTATGTAGGGACCATATTATCTTCTATTGTATTTTCATACCCTAGGTGGCTACAACTATACATTAAAACAAGAATTGAAAATTTTCAAAATTATCCTAGAATCTGTGGGCTAACCCCTACGAAAATCTCGATTTTCATAGTAAAATCTAATAAAAAATAAATTTAATACATTTAATCAATTTTAGAATAGAAAATCGTATCCAAGATCTATATTAATGTTATCTAAGCTAGTTTTTATGGTCATCAGGTATGTTTCTTCATTTGTTAACAAGTAATCTAATAAAATTTCAAATACACCTTAAATCGGCGTGCTAACCCCTCTGAGATCTCCAATATTTTAATAATCAAGGTTAATTAGGGACCGAATTATATTATATCATGTTCCTATACCCAACATTGATACAACTATACATTAAAACAAGAACATGGAATTTTTCAAAGTTATCCCAAAATATGTAAGATAACCAATTCGAAAAACTTGATTTTCCTCAATAAATTTATTAAACAATTATTTTTGTCATATTTCATCCATTTAAAAAATTGCAAACCACATACTACATCTATAATAATGTTCAATGAACTAGTTTTTTGATGGTCATGAGGCACGTTTCTTAATTATTTAACAAGTAATCTAATAAAACGTCATATACGCCTTAAATCGGTGGACTAACACACCTATGATTTCTCGATTTTATTGATAATCGAGATTATTTAGAGACCAAATTATCTTCCATCACGTTCTCGTACCAATGATGGATAAACCTATTCATTAAGAAAGAACGTGAAATGTTTTCAAAATTATCGCAAAATCTGTGGGTTAACCCCTAGAGATTTATTTCAAAAGCATCAGGCTTTGACTAAGTCATATATGCTTGGGCCTTTTAGACTTATTTTTATTTGATATTAAATGTTCATAAACCCTAATAAATAGAAGCCCAAGTAAATCAGAAGAAATTAAAGTATACATTTTGGGCCGGTTCGGGACTTTTCGATTGCTTGTGGCCCAATGGGCAGTATTAAAAGCCAGCCCAAACGTGACGATTGGTTGTCGAACTGTGAAATTCAAGTGTCTTACCCACTCGCACCATGCGCGCGTCGATGCCACCTCCCCAAAATTCGTGGACTAAAAACCTTCATAAATCGCCGTTTTTGGTAAATTAAAAAAATTTGGCGCGTGAGGGTCATTCTTCGTTCGAGGAAAAAACAAGGCTTTGACTAAATTATATATGCTTGGGCCTTTTGGGCTTATTTTTCAGGGAGCTCACATCCGTTTTATTGGTGGTTAGATGTTCATAAACTATAAGAAATAAAGGCCCAAGTAAATCATGTTGCTTGAACAAAACTGACTAAACACGTAAACAGATTCCAGTTTCTGGAAACGAAATCAGAATCAGAAACTAAATCTAACTTATTCATGTTACTTACCAATACACATACAGGGAACGTAAAACCACAATGAACTGAAAAGAATGTTCGAAAAGCTACAGACTAGAGTAGAGACACAGTGGTGTTGCAGAAGGGCGATTGTTTGAGAGTTTGATCTTTCTCACTCTCAAGATCTTATTTTCGATTCACCCTTCTTTCCTTCCCCAACAAAACCAATTCCAAAAACCTTTTCTACATGTTGGTGGGTGCAGACTTCTCTGGCGAACTGCTTGGAGATTCTCCTAGGGAACCATTCTCGCTTTCTTCTTGAGACACAACAGGGATTTTCACTGATGATGCCCTCTCCATTTCCTTCTCAAGCTCTTCTTCAGACCGCAAGCTGTTGAACTGTCCCTCCAGAGACTTCGCTGCAGCTAACCATGCAGTCACAATAACCAACAAGATCATTCCTAGATACGGCGTTGAATTCGCTAGTGATCCAAAGGATAAGATCATGAACTGCTGGATTAGAGCTCCTCCTGATTTCCCTAACGGGTTGCAGACCACGTCAATCGCAGCTTTGCCTTTAACCTGCACCACATCACAATGGCTCAAACCCAAAGCTAAAGACCACAACTTTCTTCAATATGGATTCTTTAAAACAGGGAAGAAAAAGCAAACCTTGGTGTCCTCATCCAAGGGGATATAGGCCATTTCTTTGCAAGGATCAAACAAGCTGTACTTGGCGCTCTTGCTGAAGATATTCTGAAGGGCACCAACATACACAGCTGCGAGTAGTGGTGTCATACCAAGCTTGGCAACAAGTGGTGCAAATGGGCCGCCAAACAATATCAGAGAGAAGAACGCAACACCAGTCAATAGCAGAACCGTTGGGGTGATCTTTGCAGCTACTCCCCAACCATACTTATCAAATACGTATTGGCTGAGAAGCATCATTGTGAATGTTGCAATACCCGTGCAGGTTGAGAAGTCTCCCATAAATGCGGAGTACTCGTTCGGGCTAGGGAACTGCAGAGCGTAGGAATGAACTTATACACTGGAAGCATCAAGAATGAAGAGACAGATGGAAGAGGAGCAGCTGTATATACCTGAGCTTTAAGCTTTGATTTCCATGTGACTTCCACAAGGTTGATACTAATACCGTAAGCCACCACTAAAGTTGCCAGATCCCTAATGTATGGTGATGACACCAAGAACTTCAAGCTTTCCATCGTTCCCATCTTCGGTTTCTCCTGTAAAAGAGATGCAGGAAAAGAAAATCAGAAGAGTCCTCATAAGTTGCAAAACAGAACAAAAACTTGTGCAGACCATACCTTCTTCTTCTTGCTACGGGTTGGAAGAGGAACGTATCTATTGACCCACCAATAGAGGAAACAGATGGCGAGTCCCATTCCCACCACAATGCTCATCATGGCTTTCAACGAAACTGCCCAGCCGTCAACTCCAGGACCAAGATTCTTTCTCAAGTTAGAAAAGTATTTCACGGTTCTTCCTGAGAAAATCAGCGCAACATTGGCTCCAAGTCCAAACAAAGGGTAGAATTTCTTGGCTTCCTCCACAGTTGTGATCTGCAAAAAGAGTGAAGCAATGCTAAGAGGGTCACATATCATCGATTGTAATCATATTCTTCGCTGCATCATTATACATCAAACTCGGCAGCAATCTAGACAATTATCATCAAACCATAAGCACATCAGACTGTGAATAGCAAGTGAACAGAAGAAGCACAAAAATCCATAGTCAACGCAATAAGATCATAAATCACTAATCAGCAGAAGTTCAATTCGTAGACCAGTGTAATCACCTGATTAGCAAAGCCCCAGAAGAGAACTGAGATCACAACACTACCCCAAAGCTCAGCCATGACGTAAAACAAACAGAAACTCCAAATACGCAAGATTGCAAGAGGACCCATGAATCTTGGGCCGAGGGTTGCAAGAAGCTTATCTGCGAGAGCATCCGGGTGAATATAGTTGCTGAGAGGGTACATCACGAAACCAAAGGCCCCAAAGTAGACGATGAACGGAACAATAACGGTGTAAAACAGAGCCTTCTTGGAGAGTACATTGGAGAGTTTGGTGTAGAGGAGCATAAACCCAATGGCCATAGGAAGATTGACCCATGTCTTCAAGAAAGGTATAATCTCAGCAGAACTTCCTTTCGCCGTCACCACCAAGACGTCCTTTGTGTCCCTAAGGATTGTGTAATTGAAAAGGATACAGAAGAACATCAGCCCTAAAGGGATAATCTTTTTCAAGGTTGTAACCTCCACACCGAAAATCTTCGGCGACGCTGCAAGTGCTGCGGAATCGCCTTCGCCGAAGACAGCTCCGTCGCCGGCGGCCTCCGCCTTGCATATGAACTCGGTGCTTCTCTCTTTGTGGGAAGTTGAAATCCCGTGAAAGGTTTGAAATTTCTTGTGCCCGTCAAAGGATAAAGACAACCCAGGTAGATTTCTTGGCTTAGCGGCGAAAAGTCTCTGCTTTAACCCATGGGAAGGTTGGAAAAGGCTTCTCACTCCGATGGGTTTAGCGGGTAAGGAGAGAAGCCCTCTGGTTTGTATCGCAGCTTCCATCTCTCTCTCTCTCTCTCTCCAGCAAATACAGAGAAAGACCGGAGAGAAATGGAGGAGAACGAGATAGAGAGATGATAAAGGTGACGACTGGTTGGTTGGTTAGTGCAATGAAAGAATATAGTCTTGCCAATTGAATATTAACAAATGGGGTAATGTATATATCCTTAAAATGAAGGGCGCCCGTAAATAAAATGTGGTAACGCTCACTGTTTTAAGTTAACCTCTTTCTTCTTATTGCTGGAAGAGGCTAATCTTTCGCATTATGTCTCGAGGAAGATGGAATTTGCGGTGGTGTTGTTGAACCATGTGACCTTTTTCATGGTGGCCAACATAGAAAAAGTCACAAAGCTTATACCATCTAATTCCTGATTTGTCCATCCCTTTCCTAAGTCAAATGACCTTTTTCGTATTTTTGTAGTTGGTGGCTATAACGTATTCGTTTGAGTTGGTGGCTAATGGCTATACTACTTAACCTAAATTAAAATCACGTGTCATTTAAAATATTAAGAAATATATGTATTTATCTAAGGCTTCTCAAAATCTGATGGAGTTCAATCAAAACAGTGCCTCCCACAATAATTGTGATCTCTTTTTTTTACATAACTTGTTTGGGTAACAAAAATATATTTGAGGTTTATGATTTTCCATAATTGGTCGATAATCAATTAGCATTTACACTCAATAGTTTTGATGTCAATTATCCTCCTTTTTAAACGTAAAAGAATTTGCATCCTCCTCCAAGTTGACTGATTATTTCCGACGGCGGCCCAAAATTAGGACGTCAAACGAAATAAGATGACCAAACTCTTTACATTTTGGTGGAATGTTTTGTCCTTTTCAGCATTCTTCCACCCAACTTTTGTATCGAATAATTCTATTCCAGGGACCAATTAGAAAACATGTATTCGTTATGAATAAATATCTTCATATTTTCCAAGAGGCACCGTGCTTCAATTATGAAAAAATAAAAGTCTTCTACTAAAAAGGAATTACGTAGGACGAAGCCACCACCAACTCTATTTGAATGGTCCTCACTAGCTTGTATATTGGAGTTGAATCGAACCCAAAATATTTAGGTCCACCGAATAGTGCAATATTTATTATAATTATTAAAACAATCATCTTTCATGTGATGTACTAATGTTCTTATATACATACATAAAACATGTGAGTTTTGAGTTGGTAATGTTTAATAAGAGTTTCACAAATTGCCTTTTACATCTACGAGCAAATCTAGTATACGATATGGTTAGGAAAACTGAGAGCCGTGGGATTAGAAAGCGACGGCTCCGATTGTCAGTGTTCCAAGTTGCGAAAGAAAATATCAAAAAGGGAAAAGCGTGGAGCGTGTTCCTTAGGAAAAGATCCTCTCCATTCTTTTTTGTTGTATGACAAACATTAACACTTGTAAATCATTTCACGAGAAGAAGAAGTAACCTTTTTAACAACCCAACGGTACTGATATCTTCCACGTGGCCAAACGTTAACGGTTCTAGTGAGTAGGCACTTGTTCCCATAAAGAGTGTGACAACATTGGCTTTATACAAGTGGTGTTTCATGGAGACACGTCACCACCTTCCTTCATTGACCTGCGGCTGTGACAGCTGCCCAACATATCTCTCTCTTTTGTCTTTTTGTTTTCCTACAACCATAATCCTCCGACGGCTCCGCCTTTGCCACGCCATTTTCAGCACCTCTGTTTTGTATACAAAATGACCACATAGTAGGTGACGCCCGCACGTTATACATTTACCGTTTTATAATTTACAAAAATACACTCACTTTGATGTCTTTACATACATACTGTATATTGATGATATACATACATCTGTTTTTATCTTTACATATATTGTTTACAATTGTTACTAACAATGAATTTGTAGTTTAACAGTTTACGTAATGCTCTAAAGAAGAATCCTAGTTATTTACACATACAGTACATAGAAACTTTAGATTTTCATTTATGCTCTTAATTATTTTTGAGTTTGGTCCAGAATTCGAGATATCTGGAGAAACGTATAGTTTGTAAGGGCCCATTTACAAACTTACAATATTCTCAGAGCCCAGCTTCTTCTTTTACCAAAACTCATTATTTCCATGTTGCTGCTAACTTTTGCTTGTTGGCTATTACACGATGATGAGCTTGCAGATCCTTTTAGCGTTCAATCTCGGTCACAAAAGACAAGCTTTCCGGCTTTACGACACAGCCCTTGTTCCCCAACAGAGTTGACAACCTTACCATAACTATACAGCAATGGCATCTTCCCCATAACTCTATGGAACTCCCTAATGCACTTCCCTCTTCTCTTCCTATGTTCCAGCCTTCTACTGCTCAACCCAACTTCTCTTACCCCATTCTCCACTTCTTCTTCTTCGTTGCGCGCATCTCCCCAATCCCTAACTCTCTCTGCTCCAACCATGATTGGTCCTGCTCTTAACTTGTCGGCAGCTACAAAATTCATGAGTATATCCTCGCAGTTACGCATTTGGTCAACAATCTTCCTCATCTCCTTCATCTGCACACCTCCTTTGCAGCTATACTCGAAGAGATAATCTTGTTTCATCATCATAAACTTGGTCAGGACGATGGAGTATTTATGTGGATGAACAGTGTATATCCAATCTTTCCCCTGCAAATCGAAACCGTGAGATCTCACAAAGGTTCCAAGAAGACGATCAGGATTGGACTTCCACACGGAGAATGCGAATTCCAGCGATCTGCGGTCAATCTCGACATCATCATCACATATCAAAACAGCACGAGTGTCTACAGAGGAACGAGGGAGGAATCTGGCGTTGAGGCTGCTCGAAGATTGCTGAATCAGAGAGATGGAGGCAGAACCAGGCGAATACTGAGTCAGATTGTGGTACAACTGGTCAAGTACTTGATCTGGTGTGCTAGGGTTACCCCATAGGACTATGATGGATGATACGATTGAGGCTGCAGAATAAGAGGCCACGATGGTCTGCAGAAGAGGGATCCGAGATTCTGAGTAACCGTTTATTAGAACGGTTAGCTGATCCAATCTGAGTTTCTCAAATTCTCTCTGGCTCATCGAGTCACACGGATCCGGATCCGGATCCGAACCCCCTGAGAGCGTGCGGCAAAACGTAACAGAGATCACAACCAACAGGAAGCAGACATAGAACCCGTTTCTAGCAACCCACACCCATTTCGCTCCCATATTCAGACTACCTTCAATTTGATGAAACACGATGGATTCATGATTAGGACTTGCGATTGACTTTAAGTAAGAGTTGGATCATCATTTTCGAGCCTAATCAAACGGAACGGGGCACATGAAGCCTAAAAGTCAACCCTAAGTGGGGTTTCAGTTATAAACCCCTGCAAAACTGTAAGTAAGCCCATTGGAGTTTGAAAATCAAACAAAGCCCATATGTGTACGAATCCTAATCAAAGAGCATATAACGAACTAACAAAACGGGTGAGGCTATATAGTGTCTAGTTGGCTATAGCAGAGCACACTTATACCGACAAAACATGTGTGTCATTTCACTCAAGGACAAAGCACAAACACAAGTTGGGTCGTTTATTTTTATAAGCAAAGGTGCATAGGTACACACTACTGACTGATCAATAAAGAAATTAAATAATAGATATGAAGAAGGAACAAACATGAGCCAATATATTAGTAACAAGAGCACGAGTGAGAGAATACTCTGCCTCGGAATCCATGGTAGATAGAAACGGAGACCAAAATAAAATAAAAAAAAGGAGAGGAGGTAGTGTAAACCTTATACGACAAGGTTTATGCGTGAAAGAGGGATATGCGTGAAAGTTAGTGAGTTAATGGTTGTACATCGGGGCAGGTGGGGGCCCATGTGAGCTGCTCAAAAGTGTGAAAGTGCAGCGTGGATTTGGGGTTGGGACCCATGCACGTGATCTTTGCTCTTTTCGGTTGGTTGTGTTGCGTTTCATGCATTTGGTTTGGTTTGTCTCTCTATCTATATATAATCTATGGTCAACCTAACCAAAGCACCTGATATATCTTCTTCCATCAACTAGTCTCCTAGCAAGTGTGATCTGTGACTTGTAGAGACATTTGTAGTATAATTAGACAAAACTTGTTGTCACAACCAGATTGATGTTTTTGGAATAACAACATGTGCAATTAATTGATGGATGGTCCTGGCCCGTATTGTTTATTAAGAAAGCAAGATACAGTGATTGGGAATGTAGGGGCTATAATGTAAAATAAAATGAAATAAATGGTCCCCGACAAGAATCTTCAGCCAAGTTTGAAAGTTAACGGTCACAAACAAATTTATTTAATTTAAAAGAATATAAGAAAAAAACAGCCTCGTTCCTCCCGCTATCCGTTGTCACTGTTACAGTACTTCTCCATAGTCGTTTTTTCTTATTTAAAAATTACAAACGCTTAGGAATGAATAATACTTTGTGAATTTTCCTTTGAGAAAATGTCAGTCTTATATGGTAAAAACAAGCCACATTGGTGAATCCTTTAGGGGTTCTTTGGGGTTCTTAAGATTATAAGTATATAAAATAATAATTAAATATTAAAAAGTTTGTAAAAAAAAGAAAGGAAAGAGATTGTTAAGATTGTATGTATATAAGATAATAATTAAATATTAGAGGGGTTTTTAAAAGAAGAGAGAGAAGTTCTTAAATTTGTTATTTAAGAAACTTTCGTGGTGGAGTTTTCAATGAAGAGAGAGGAATTGAGTTGTTAAGAATCTATGTATATAAAATAATAATTAAATATTAGAAGGATTTTTAAAAGAAAAGACAAGAAGAAGGTTGATAAGATTGTATGTATATAAGATAATAATTAAATAATGTTAAGAACCCTAAATTAAGAACCCCTAAAGTTCACCAATGTGGATGCTCTTAGGAATGAATAATACTTTGTGAATTTTCCTTTGAAAAAATGTCAGTCTTATATGGTAAAAACAAGCCTGTTTATATTTTTTCTTAGAAAAGATTTTTACTTTAAACAGTATTTCCATGATTTTTAATAAATAAATTTAAGTAATAGTCGCAATTCCTTTCTTAAAAGTGTCCGGTTGAGTCGTAGGTTTTATTTTCCAAATATAAAGGGTAGATTGGTCCGATAAAGTCTTCTAATAACTGATTGAGTCGTTTTCGAAAAGAAAGAAAAACAACAATATTTTTAAAAATTAAATTGAATTTATAGTATGATTTTACTAGTATATGTGTTTTTTTTTATTTTACAAAAGAAACGTTGTAGAAAGAAAGTTTTTTTAAAAAAAAATTTGTTTTTCTCTTGTTCCCTTGTTTCGCCGTTCCTGCGATTCTGAAATTCCTAAGCTTTTCATCTTCTTATCAGAATCGTAGCAATGGCGTTCCCTCTTTGTTTCTGATTCCTCTCTCTCTCTCTCTCCATTGCGTAAAAGGGGGAGGTGGTGGTCGCTTTTAATTTCTCTTCATCCTCGCCGCCGGCATATGGCCAACTCGCCACCACCTTCGCTTTTGTAAATTAAGGAAGGTGGCTGAGAGTCTGATCCGAGATTCATCCGATTTGAACCTTTTTTTTTTTTTTTTTTTTGGGGCAAAGCAATAATGGGGAAAGGTTGGTTAATGATAGAGAAAGCGAGAAGATGCATACGGACGCTCTTCTTCATGGTTGCGATGTTGGTTTCTCTTTTAGTTTCGTCATTGCCTGTGCTTGTAGCCATCGGCGACGTTTTTGTTCCCACCTTTTTGCTTTCCAGCTTCACCTGTTTGACGTGCTACGGCTTTAAAGAGCAGCTTCTTACTCGTTACGCTTTCAAGACCTCTTTGACTGATATTCCTCTCGTCTCCTTCCTCAGATCTTTCCTTGTCATCTGTAAGCATTTTTCTCTTTCTGAAAAACCTCTACTTTATTCCATCTGATTAGTATTCTTCATGAACAGGTGTCTACTCTCTATCTGATGCTCCTGCACTGTCCCACGGTCCTTACCTCGGAACTGTATCCCTCTGTTCTCTTGTTTCTATTATTCTTCTTTCAGTCAAAGCTTGCGTTTTTACTGCAAATTCTCAACTTAACGCCCAAGCCTCGTCCTCTCCGTCAAGCCAACGACTCCATCTTAACAAGTCTTGGGGGATGCCCGTTTTGTTCCTTTCTTCTCTCGTGTTTGCTCTTGGTCATATGGTTGTTGCTTATAGAACAAGTTGCAGAGCTAGGAGAAAACTCTTGTATCACAGAGTTGACCCTGAAGCTGTGAGTTTCTTTATCGTTTTTGCTTTTCTTTTCTTCTCTTTTGAAAGCTTTGTTTTTTGTTTAACACAAAAGCTATGTTGCAGGTTCTTTCGTGCAAAAGTGTCTTCTCTGGTTACCAGAAAGTCCCACGTTCTCCCATTCCTTTGGTAGGAAAGACATCCAAGATTGATGGACGAAAGCTGCCTCCTTCAGCACCCCACGATGAAGGAGAGCTCCCTGTGAGATTGCTCGCTGATCTTGACAGCTTATTCATTACAGTCAGAGGCCTCACTGTGCATTACAAGATTTACACACCTGCTTCTCTTCAGCACTCTGTCTCCTCTACTCTTTCTCTTGAAACCAATTCTATGCTCAATATACCAGAGGCAATGGCGGGACGGTTGAAGCTTGACAGGAATATACTTAGCATCGTCACGAGGAACAAGCTCAGTCATCACCACCATAGGAGCTACAGCAGTCTGTTCAACAACTCCTCTTCCTTGCACGACCCTCTGCTAGATGCTTCTCCTACTTCTCCTCTTCTTTTCAAAGATATTCAGGAAGATGCGTGTCGAGAGGATGACATGAACGTGTCCAATTTTGGTGCCACTGAGCAGCAAGATGCGGATGGAAGCGGTCAATTTGGTGTGGTGTTGGTCCATGGATTTGGCGGCGGAGTGTTTTCTTGGAGACATGTGATGGGTTCCCTCGCCCATCAGCTTCGCTGTGTTGTCACAGCATTTGATAGGCCTGGATGGGGATTAACAGCCAGAACTCATAAAAAGGATTTGGAAGAAAGAGAGATGCCAAACCCTTACACTCTGGAAAATCAGGTAAATTTCTGTTCCATTCCGGACTTATATAACTCATGGGAGCTTTGTCTTTGCACTTAGAAAGAAATGTTAAAACTCAGTGATCTGTTTTTGTGTTCCAGGTAGATATGCTTCTTGCTTTTTGCAAAGAAATGGGACTTGCTTCTGTAGTCTTGGTTGGCCATGATGATGGAGGTTTGCTTGCTCTCAAGGCTGCACAAAGATTGCTAGAATCAAAAGATTCCATCAAAGTTAAAGGAGTGATTTTGCTTAATGTAAGCTTGACGAGGGAAGTAGTTCCAGCTTTTGCAAGAATACTTCTGCACACATCACTAGGAAAGAAACACCTTGTTCGCCCCCTTTTACGCACTGAAATAGCTCAGGTGGTGAATCGCCGAGCTTGGTATGATCCTGCCAAGATGACAACAGACGTCTTAAGGCTATACAAGACACCACTTCATGTGGAAGGCTGGGATGAGGCACTTCACGAGATAGGCAGACTCTCATCCGAGATGGTGCTTCCAACTCAAAATGCATTGTCACTTCTCAAGGCAGTGGAAAACTTACCAGTATTAGTCGTTGCTGGAGCAGAAGACGCACTTGTTCCGCTCAAGTCCTCCCAAGTCATGGCTTCAAAACTAGTAAACTCTGTAAGTTCTCTATATATCTAATCAAACACATATAACTCTCTTGTTTCCCTAACTAATATGGTACATGTCAACAAACAGAGGCTAGTAGCAATCTCCGGATGTGGGCATCTGCCACATGAGGAGTGTCCCAAGGCGCTTCTTGCAGCCATGTCCCCATTCATTAGCAGACTTGTACTTAGAGAGGAGTGATTGACCGAGTGATCACTTCTTGTTGTCTTCTTAGCTCACAATCGATTAGTGTTGTGTTTTTTTGTCTGCCCTAAAAGGAAAGAAGTTGGGGTGATTTTGAGGTCTAAGTAATTGCTGTGTTCATGATAAGCAGAGTTATTGTAACCTTATCTGTTTTTCTCATCTGAGTTTATTCATTTTCCAATTAAAAGATGAGTGGCTGAGCTGCTGATCTTTGTGAAATTTTCCAGTATGGAATACTCGCAGCTTGAATGTCATCTATCTCTCTTTGTGTATTACTCCTATACTAAAACCAGCCGGAATAGAAGTAACACTCTTAACGTCATGAGGCTTGAAGGTCTCTGAAGCGAGATCACCAAAGAACCCAACAGAAACATTAAAAAATACAGCAACTAAGCAGACTCTTAAACTAAACGTTACTCTCTCAAACTAAACGTTAGGAGGACAAATGAGATACTTCTTGCAAGCAGAAAGAAGAAAAGAGACTACTCAATCTAGAATATCAGAGATAGCTGTCTTCTTAAATGGATCACCTTGTGCCAACTGTGCAGCCATGGATTTGTTTGGAAATATATTATCTGCCTTCATTCTATCTCGCATTCCATATGCAGGGGCTTTGGCGTTTATGTAAGCCTGCATGAGGGCTTGGAACTGCCTAAGCCGAGATGTATACCCAGCTTCCCTCATTTTCTGGAATATCTTCTCTGTGTTATGAACATCTCCCCGTTTTGAGTACTCGTCCATGATATACATGAAGGAGTTCATCATCAGTTTTGTATGGCTCTGTTTTGATGCCTTGTTCAGTAAAGAATCAGCCTTTTCAACTTCCCCAGCTTCCACGTAGAGCTTGATGAGTGCATCCCATGTCGTTGCCTCAATCCTGCACCCGCTCTCAGCCATTCGTTTAACCAGATCCTTACCCTCTGAGAGCATCTTGTGATCTACATAAACCCTCAAGAGAACGGAGTAAGTATTAGATGAAGCTCTTCTGTCCATCTTCACAATCTTCTCAAAAATCGCCTCTGCTTCTTCTACTTTATTGAGCTTTCCAAAAGCGTAGATTGCAGCAAGGGATTCCTCAAAGCGGGGCTTTGATTCACAGATCTTCCATATTCTATTCACTTCATCTTTTCTTCCAAGAGAGGCATAGATGGAGAGTAAATCTTTGAATGTCCGGCGATTTGCCTCTAAGCTTTCACCTTCCATCTCTTTCAAGACTTTCTCGGCTTTCTCTTTAAGTCCAGCTCCCGAGTAGTGTCTAGCAATGATAGCTTGTGTTGGGAAGTCCGGTTCAACACCTTCATCTTTCATTGTCTCCAGAATTTGCTCCATCCCACTTATGTCATTTGTTGCACCTTTGACATCAATCAGGATTTTGTATGTGAGAAGACTTGGCTTGACATTTTCTTTCTCCATGAGCAATAGCACATCAGCAATTTTCTTCCTGTCGACCCTCTTGTAGAGCAGAAGCATCTGATCACAAGTAAATCCAGAGAGAGGGAATCCCAAGTCTTTCATTCTGTTGAACACTAATTCAGATTTCTTCACATTGCAAGCAGCCACACAATTCGCCAATAGAGTACGGTAAATCACTTCCCCTTTGAAAGATTTTGGGATCTTCTCCATATAAGCTTCTCCCTTTTCTAAGCCACGTATCTTAACAGTCAGATCTAACCGAGAAGCATAATCTCTCTCATTCATTTCAATTTTCTTATTTGCTTCCAACCATTCTGACATCTAAACAAACAGAAAAGAAATGAACGTAAGCACATGAACAAATTCAGAATCACAAGTAATAGATAGTTTGAGAGAATAACCTGTAATGCTCTTCCATACATCCGACGTTTGCGCAGCTGGAACATTGCCTTAGCAACCTCAACTCGGTTGATCTCATTTCCATCTTCCACCCATTTGTCAAGTGCACTACCTACAGACAGACCAGCTGCGGAGACAATGGCCTTAAAAAGCTCGGATGGTTTCTTTTCTACGGTTTTTCTACTGTCATCAGTTTCAATGAGGTCTAGTTCAAGTTCATCGTCTTGACTCTCATCTTCATCAGCGGAGAGCTTTCCTTGAGAAGCAACCTCATCATCATCGTCACTACTTGTATCTTGGCCTGACTTTGAATTTTCGAGTTCTGAGAAACCGTCTTCGAGGTCATGTTCCTCTTCATCACTTTGAGCGCCAGCAGTGGAGGAAAGTGCACGTATACTCAAAGAGGAGATGTCGGAAAATCTTGGCAGAGCTTCACGTTCAATCGAATTGGGTTGAAGAGTGAAGAAGCTCCTCCGGTCTCCTCCAGATTGTAGTACATCTTTTGAATACACAGCAGTGCAAGCTCCCAAACGGAGTCTCTGAGTTCTGAAAACAAAAGAAGCATTTTAATGGCAAATCAACTAAAATATTTCAATCTAACACTATTACTATTCGAACAAAAGAATCAGAGATCCGAACCTCCGCAAAACCTTGGAAAGAGCGAACATGCTTCCTCTGCTGAAAGTCTCTTTGTAAATTACCTGCGACAAACATCAGATTAACAATACCATATTTTTGCAATATATTCAAAACAAAAGGTAAAAAGAAGAGAAGATCATTACGTGTGCGCGAGCCGATCAAGAAATGGGATGAGAGCGCTAGCCTGAGAGGGTTTATGAGATATTTTGACGACACAGAAATGTATGTTTAGGGTTTTGCTTTTGACCATTTTGTCCTCCAATAAGAAGGGTTGCTTTGCAATTGCATCATCGTTTAGGCGAGAACCAAATGGGCTTTCGTATCATTTTTAACCTTAATAATTTTTAATTATAGTCACTGCAAATACCTTAATTATAACCAAAAAACAACTTGATGGCATTTTCTACAATATCTAATTCAAAACAGTGAACACTTATAAACACTAAATACATAATCAGGAAAGCTATATGAAGAAATGCCTGAGACTTAAAAGAGTGATTGTGATAGTTGAGACTTGAGACGATCCAATAGCTTGTGATAAATTCCCCCGTCAAGTGGTACAAAGGAGATGATTGGTTGATTCATACATCAGATTTGGCAGCCCAGGGTCTGGATGGCTTTGTCTCTGCTCCAGAATTAGCCATCAAGCTTCCAGTGTCAGACATGTAGTGATAATTGTAATTGATTCTGGTCACTAAATCTGCCAAATGAGGCAAGTGTCCCACATTCAGCTTCGAAGACAATACCTGCAAGTTCCATTCCCCCATTAAGCATTCATCAATTATTGTAAGGCCTTCAAAATAATAACAAGTACACAGTTTTAGATTTTCTTACTCTGAGGAGGAAAGCAATACAATCCTCAAATTGTTTCTCGATCCGGTCTATTTCCATTTCGCATCTAGCCTTGATGGCTGAAACTGCTCCACCGCTGCTCAGTGTCTGTTGTATTGAGTAGAATTCTAGAGCTAAACCGAGAATCATGTTGATCCGGCTTGCGATGATTGCCCACTATACAAGAACCACCAAACACTAGGTTTTTACAAGTCTACGACTTCAGATATATATATATTATGCATTTTTAAGAGGTCGGTTAATACCAGTTTTTCTTGAACCACAAAGCATTGCCGCTGGATCGATAACAAGTAGGTCTCATGTACATATATGACCTCATCCAGAGACCCTGCTTTTACCATCGCTTCGCACAGTTCACGCCACGCAGTGTGATATACCTGTTTACAAAATCCCGTTAAGCATGATTATCTTGTCATCTTATTCAAGCCATGAGATCAGCTTTCAATTTTGCCACAAGTCTTGCACAAACTTATATAAACAAAAAATGAATCTGTAGTTATAACCAATCACTTAGCATCAGAAAATACCCTGTCCATTACGTATTGATGAAAAGCATCCACAAAGTTGAGGAGCTTTTGTTCCAGTAACCAGTGGTGCTTGCGGATTTTTGTTGCAGAGCCTTTACCCTGTTATACACAAACACCAAAAGTGATCAAGTTTATCAAACTGAACCACATTGTTCTGATTCCCTTTATATTTTATCTGTATAGATCAAAAGACTGATTAAGTTCTTTCACACTGGATTTGGATGTCACAGGAAGCAGTCTAAGAAGAAAGATATGAGTTTGAGAGATATCAAAGACCTTCCACATCCACCTTCGTGCTTTATCAAGCACATATTTTGCTCGCTTGACCTTCAACAAAAATCCCATCACCTGTTTTCAAATAAATAATTAACACATAGAGGATCAACGAACTGTTTCCCCCCACAAAAAGCTGGATGAGAAAGGGTTACCTGGTTATACTTCTTAATGGCCTCACTATTGGCAATAATCTCAAGCGGCCATGGCACCTTAAGAGAGAAAACAGTTCAGCTCTTTAAATACACATAAATGTAGCCCAAGTGATATACCAATATGCTGCCACTGGATGGAAGACTAAATGTGTTTCTAGACCTTGTATGTGAATTTGAGAGACTCGAGGCAATCTATTCCAAAGCTGTTAATGCGGCTTTTACGAGTTGAAGAAAGGGGTATTGTGTCACCCTTATCATCTTTGTCTCTGTCTTCTCTGGAAATAGATACCACCAATGAATCAGGACTGCTTAACAGCATGGCATCAGCTGAATTTCTAATTGATTCCTGTAGAAGACCATTATTACACTTTAGAAATAAGTTTTTCTATATGAACACGTATACGGCAATAGAACAAGGAAACATAAGCAAAAAATTAACAAACAGAATCATTTTGGAAGTGATAATAACTATAAAAATGAGAGCAGTGTCTCTTGAAAAAAGGTCACCAAACCTGGTTACCTGAAGTATTATGTTCAACTCAAACTCATCATTTGATGACTCTCCCTTGCCCAGCCTATCGAAAATGACAGTCAGAAAATGCTGCAGAAGGTCCCCTGAAATTTATAAGGAATTATTAAGATCTCAGATACAACCCTATTGCCAAAGATGTTGATGCACATAAAACGTACCAGAACCTAACAAGAAAATGGCACGCAACACAGCAAGTTCGTGCATCAATTTCCAGTCATTCATTAGTTTTGACAAAATCACTTTGCCAATGTAGCCCACCTAAAACACACAAAGCTTTCAGAAGGTAACAAAAGTATGCACGCTATAGGCACAAGCAGCAATGCAGAAGCTTACATCACCGTACCTGCCTCCTGATGTAGACTGTGAAGCATTCTTGCATAATTACAACGGGAAGTCGAGTATCCATTGGCTCTGCCTTTAGCAACCAGCTGAGAACTCTTGAAGGAAGTGTACTATTCTTTTGGAAAGGTAAGAA
Organism: Crucihimalaya himalaica; assembly: GCA_004349715.1. Taxonomy (NCBI): domain Eukaryota; kingdom Viridiplantae; phylum Streptophyta; class Magnoliopsida; order Brassicales; family Brassicaceae; genus Crucihimalaya; species Crucihimalaya himalaica. The sequence continues at coordinate 119,493 of SMJT01000190.1, forward strand.
TTCTGATATATGGAGCTTCGGCTTTTTTGTTGATCAGAAAGATTATAAGATAAGCAACCAGAAACTACTGCAAATGGGAGAAAACAAAAAAAATGGCCATAAAATATTTATAAATTATCAGTATCAAAGTACCTGAAATGACGGAAGCAAAGTGGGAAAGGGAAATAATGTCTCTAGAAATTTGGTGTCATCCTGAGAAGAAAGATATTCAGATCTACCAAACTGAAATCCAAATTTGTAGTCTGTTCCACTCAATCCAGCATCTGCCATGCCAGATCCCTCAAAAACAGCACTAAACAGACTCTCATCATTAAGAGAGGGTAGACAATAGTTTTGTGATAAGTTCAGGACATTCCATGCATTTTTATTCCTCTCAAGATCCATTTTAGACACTGAAACAACGAGGTTTTCATGACAGAATAACCCCTGCAACGCTTTTTGGGCAGTGAGACCATAATTTCCATCCTTAACACAGGCAGCATAACATGCACTCTGGAGTTCTGATTTGGCCTCCACAGTTCTTTTCTCTTGCTCAGCATCGACCAACAACTTATACCACATTCGCTCTGAGCATGTGAGAACTGGAAGATCTTCATCATCCATGTCATTGACAAGCTCTCCACTTATATATGATGCTAAAGTTGGAGAAATCTCCCACTCATCCGCCTCATCTTTCCACAGATATCTAGAGACATGATCACCATGGCCTATAAAGCCAGCTAGTGTCAAACAAAAGACTTCAGACAAGGATAAGTCTGCAGTGCTACTAAAGCTGCTCTTTTCAGCCAGGAGTCTGCCACAGCCAGAATTCCCAAAACCATTTTGCCCATGGAACTGAAGCTTTCCAGAATTTTCTGTAGACGTGGAAGGAATATGCTGCATCAGCTGCAGTGACTTTCCAGCAGAAACAACAGACTTACAGATGTCTTTTATGAATAATGGACATAACACCCGAGTATTCTGCTCTTTGTCTTTGTCAGAAACTAGAGACGAGTTGGCGTCATGTCCACCCACTACTTTCTTCTCATGTTGTGAAATTACATTTGATTTTGGGCTGGACACCTTCATCAACTGATAGCTTTTCTCCCAAAACTCTGCATCTTTAACAGAGACCGATTGATTGGCTGTAAAAAACAACTGCGAAGAACAAAAGTGAATATTCACCCCAACATAGAATCCCTTTCAATTTGCTAGCCTTATACAAAATACTTGATATTGAAGCATAAGTTTCTAGAAAGACAATCGTTGAACACCCATGGAACATAAATACAAATACCAAGAACACTAACCTCTTCAAAAGGATCATCAAGTGTTCCCTCAAACAACCACGAATCCAAACCCTCTATATATGGCAATAAACTTGCAGCAAACATTTGCAACAGCATGTGAAATCCTTCCACCTGGTCCATTTATTTATCGCAAACAATTACGGAAGTGACCACCAATAAAGGAAAAAAACACATAAACTCATGTACACGGCCACAACCTCACCATCTTGTACAAGGCATACTTCATCCAACTTCTTGTAAAGGTAATCAAGGACATGGACAGCAATTTCAGCTGTGGAAATAGTTGAACTTGACTCAAAATACGCATGAGGGATCGCACCACGTACAATTTGTAAAAGGTATTCAGCACCTGAACAAAGACTTGTACATGGAAGGAGAAAAAAAGAAGAAGAATGGGATTAAATAAAAACACAAACAATTGGATAGCTTTGGATATCCAGCACCTGAACAGTTATCTATAGAACAGAGAAATATAAAAAAAGAAAAGATAAGGCTACACACCTAGATAAAGAAGTAGTTAATCCCAAGAGGGTTGGAGTAAGAGTAATATTAGAATTGGTGATGTTGACTTCCTCGTTCAAAGCAACATCTCTGAGTCTCTGTTCCAATGCCAAATGTGTATCAGTCTCAGTAAAAGAAATGTTAAAGAAAGTAGTGGAAACTTGCCTCAAGCCATGCGGAGACAGAGTTAGAAAATGCCATTAAGGTAGGTGGAGAACTCAGAGAGGTATTAATCCGAGCAACAATAGACTCGACAAGCTTCAAAGATGTAGCGGCATACAAGAATCCAGCGAGAAGGAGATGAAGGCTTGAGTGAGACAAATGAGAGACGCGTATCTCACTATTGGCGCGGAAAGTTTGTCCATTAAGGTCCCAGAAAATGAAGGGACTAGACAGACCTTGCAAAGCTTGTAATAAACCTCTCACCTATCAACAAGAATTAAGATTTCGCCCATATATGCCCAATGGAGAGAATTCAAGAAATTTTTTTATGACTGTGTGGCCTTACCAGATCCAATTCAGTCACGCTCGGTTCTGAGTGTGTCCTAACTCTGCGACAGCACATCGCTCCCGGAATTAGGGTTTCTACGCCAGTGCGATCACCTCGAAGCAAGGACGACTCCATTACTGGGTTCTGCTACTTACATTTTATTTCGGATTTAATTGGAGAGCGAGCGGAGTGAGAACAGAACGCTTTGCATTTATTTGGAATTACCAGAATACCCTTTGCTCGAAAATGAGAAGTATAGTCTCTACTCTAGACTCTCATTTTTAAATTCAAATACCATCAATCTTCAAACAAGCAACTCTGCCAATCAAATCAACAAATCATGTCTTCTTATATGAACAACTTTTCAAAATTCTGGCCAGAGACCACTAAGTAAACAACCTTTGCTATATATCAACTAGGTACGAGGTAAGAAAACCATCCTCAATTACAAACATTAAGCAGAAAGACCTAACTAACACTAGAGAATATTCAAGACCAAGCTCTGCATTCTTCACCAAATCCATCTTCTTGTGCTGTGCTCCTGCTGCCGAGCATCCCGATTTCAATGTTAAGCAGCCAGCTTTCCCCATCGCAACAACTATTTCCTACCGCCTCCTTCAAACACCAAAAGGAAAGCATAAATTATCTAGCATGGAATACACATAATGTCCTTCCGCTAACTCTGTTTACACTCCCTACTTACCTTTTCCGTGCTTTCCTCTTTGAATTGATTTTGCAGATTTGAGTCAGAATCTCCTCAATGTCCACAGTATCATTTACATGCGTTTTCAACAAATTACAATTATCCAAAAGCCTGAGTTGATGAACAACATTTGGGGCAAGACAAGTATCATCTTGTACCCTTTTTCTTACATATTCCATTAACACAAGCCCTACGAAATACCACACTTGTTTCCATAAGATCAAAGATGGGAAGCTTCACAGAACAATAATAGAAAATAACAAGCCTCGGAAGTTAGAAAAGAACCTAGAGCTCGGAGCAACTTAAGATCAAATTTGTCAGCTAGTTCTTGGTGGCCACTAATTTTGGCGCGTTGAATGGCAAGCTTCTTCAAGCTGATGAGCAAATCCTGCAAAAAAAGTTCAACGGAAATCGATAATTATTGTTAACATGGATCAATGTTTGCTTGACTGACGAAAGAAAGAGAATTTATGGTTTCCTCAACAAGTTACCAGTTCAGATTCTGAGAGAGAGCAAAACCAAGTGAGATCATCCGTCCTATTGTTCTTCAAAATTTGGCTTAATTCCTCCATCTAAGAGAAGAGCATGTTTCCAAGATTCAGAGATTAGGTGTAAGCATTCAAACTGCTTAAAACAAGTAGAGACCCTTCTTTCTAATCTAATGGGAAAGTTAAAAACTTAAGCCTGCAAGAGGTAAGCATTATTCAAAGCATACTTACTTGTCTGCAATCTAAAATCGACCTTAACGAATCAAACAGACTCGGCCGGATAAAGCGGCAGACTGATAAAAGGCATATCCCTCACGAGCAATCTATTGTAATTAAGGCCTTCATGGGGACTCCGGCGAGCAGACGCTGAGAGAGCTGTGGGAAACGATAAAACCTAATTTTCGAAAGGGGGGGTTTATGATTAAAATCTTAATTGAAGTGATTAAACTATCGAGGATCCGTGGCGCAATGGTAGCGCGTCTGACTCCAGATCAGAAGGTTGCGTGTTCGATTCACGTCGGGTTCAATCCCCCGAATTATATCCTCCTCTTTTTTTTTTTTTCTTTTTTAAATCTTTCCTTTCTATATACTTATATACTAGCTCATTATTTAGAACAGTTACCGATAGAGAAGCTTGGCTTTGCGATTACGACAAGTGAAACTTTCCAGCGTTCTCGCACGTGTTCTCCTCCCCCAAACTATTGTCGTTATATATATATATATATATATAGGTATCGCTGATTTAGTAGTGAAATTTAGTTTGAGATAGATCATATATCCATCATTTCGGAAATATATGTTATAAATCTAAAGTGAGATGAAAACTAAATTAATATACAAATGACATAGTAAAGTCAACTCATTAGTACTGTTGGTAGGTTATAAATCTTTATTTTATTTTTTTTGAACAATAAATCTTAAATTTAACAGTATCAAATTAAACATATATAAACGTAGACTTACATATAACAATTGATCCATGTTATAAAGATACCTCGTAAAAATCTTTTAACGTAATCGAAGAAGTCCGGACTAAACTCCGGAGTGTCGAGCATTTATTACAATTTAAGACATGTACAATTAGTCAGTGACCAATCAGGATAAAAATTGCAATAAAACAGTCCAACTACAAATTTATTCATGGTTCAAATTTGTTCTTAAAGCTAATAAATTTATTGAAGATGTTGGGATGAGTTTGGATTATATAACAATATTGGGGCATTGGAAATATTGATCGAAACTTGTAATGCGGTAAAGTCGGCAGTCGTGCCTGCACCAGAAAACAACCTACCCCTGCACGTGTTCACTAGAATGTCATCAATTAGTATTTTATACCATTTTGACTTCATTTTCTTTGTTTATTTTATTTCAAAACAGCACATATTTTTGAGTTTGTTGCATGGTGTTAGATCTGACAGGTTGAGAGCGCTGATAATCAAATATGTTTGTTGTTTTTCTAAAATTATGTTGTCAAATATTCCATAAACTTTAAACACACATATACAGACTTTGTTTACAGCCAGATACGTAAATGCAAATTACGTATTTTTATTGTTGTTGCAAATTACGCTTGAACAATGGATAGTTATATACTATATAATGGTTGTTAAGGCAAATTAAACAATGCATTGTAGAAATGGAATTCCCAATCATGAAGTCAATGTTTCCTGAGCTAGCTGTCTGTGTCTGCGTGGTACCTGACAAACAGAACCAAGGATGCTTCCAGTGGCATTCTCGTGGTTTTCTTCAAAACAAGTGTTCTTCTTCTAAACTCAAACTCATAAAACCCAGCCTTAATTAAGATACTTCTACTCACCATCTCTTCAGCTCTCACCCAACGAAGTCACAATGTACCAAAAAGCCGCACTCCTCTTTGCTCTACTCTTCCTCTCTTCTAACGTCGTCGTATCGGCCCCAATCCGCGATGGTAGTAACTCTAATTAAAGCTCATGTTGCGAGACTATATATAATTCAAACTGACTGATAAACTAACATCTCTTGTTTTTGGTTTCAGGTTTATTACCAAACGGTAATTTCGAGCTGGGTCCTAGACCGTCCCAATTGAAAGGGTCCTTGATTAAGGAACGAACCGCCGTACCAAACTGGTACATAACCGGTTTTGTAGAGTACATCAAATCCGGTCAGAAACAAGACGACATGGTCTTGGTCGTACCACAGGGTTCCTCCGCCGTTCGCTTAGGAAACGAAGCCTCAATCTCCCAGAAAATCTCCGTCATACCCGGCCGTCTGTACTCTATCACGTTCAGCGCCGCTCGAACCTGCGCTCAGGACGAACGGCTTAACATCTCCGTCACGCATGAGTCGGGTGTGATCCCTATCCAGACCATGTACGGCAGCGAAGGCTGGGACTCATACGCATGGGCTTTTAAAGCTGGTGGATCCCAAATCGAGATCCGGTTCCATAATCCGGGTGTTGAGGAGCACCCGGCTTGTGGACCGTTGATCGACGCCGTGGCTATCAAGGCTTTGTTCCCTCCCAGATTCTCCGGCTGTAAGTAAACCGGAACCGATCATATGATATTGTTATTAGAGTAAACCGAATCAGGTTAACTAAATTGTGGTTTTTTTTTTTCGTTTGTAGACAATCTGATAAAGAATGGGAACTTCGAGGAAGGACCTTACGTGTTCCCCAAGGCAAAATGGGGAGTACTGATCCCACCGTTCATCGAGGACGATAACAGCCCATTGCCCGGTTGGATCATCGAGTCTCTCAAGGCCGTTAAGTACGTAGACAAAGCACACTTTGCTGTCCCCGAAGGACACCGAGCAATCGAGCTTGTTGGAGGCAAAGAGAGCGCCATTTCTCAGATCGTAAGGACGTCGTTGAACAAATTCTATACCCTAACGTTCAACGTTGGAGACGCCAGAGACGGTTGTGAGGGACCGATGACAGTGGAGGCGTTCGCTGGACCGGGAAAGATCACGGTGGATTACGCGTCTAAAGGGAAAGGTGGGTTTAAACGGGGACGGCTTGTGTTCAAGGCGACGTCGGCAAGGACACGTGTCACTTTCTTGAGCACGTTCTACCATATGAAGAGCGATCACTCTGGCTCACTATGTGGTCCGGTGATCGATGACATCAGGCTATGTGGTTCGGAAACTCGGAGGGTGAAGCCAGACAAATGTGAAAGTTGGGGTCATTAATATTTGACTCGGTTGCTTGAATATACAATATTGGTTTATTGTAATTTATGTTTCGAAAATTTACATAATAAAAAACGTAATTTACGATCTAATCCCACATGTATATATATTATTAGCCATTAAATCTAAGAGATACGTATTATCAGATCATATAGAATCTGTTAATTAATTTCATAAGAAAAAATTATTCTAGAAAATTTATTTAAAAATCTCGACTAAAGTTAATTCGTTCGATAATGGGCCAACAAGTGGGATGATCCAGGCCCATCAGGCCCTCGCGAAAAAGTCGAAGGTGTCTTGCCTTGTTCAATCATCATTTCCGTTTGCAGGAGGAGGTAGTCGGAGACTGAGAGTGAGAGTCATCAATCTGATCTGAGATCGGAAGGATATACCTAATTTCATTATGTGGAGAAGAATCCTTTCATCGCATCTTAAATCCATCTCCGCCGTTGGCTCCTGCGCGGCTCCTTCGTGCAGACACGCCGTGGCCGAGTCCACTCACCTTTCTCTCTCCACTCGTTCATCCTCCATTCCCGCCTATTCCTCGATTTTATCTCGTCAAATCGGCTCCGCTGTAGGTAATTTACGGATCTCCATTATTATCTCATGATTTATTCTATCGTGTGCTTGTAGTTCATCTTGAATGGATTTGACGTTTTTAGATTGGGAAACCAGATTTGTGTTTCGATTTCTGGAAGATAGATAGATATATAGCGGTTGATTTGTGTTGTTGATTCCAGCGGATACTGCTGTGAAGAAGCGTGTTGAAGATGTGATGCCTATTGCAACTGGGCACGAGAAAGAGGAACTAGAAGCCGAATTGGAGGTACACTGATGATAGTTCAATGTAACTTAGGGATACCCATGATTTTTACTTCTTGCGTTTTTTTTTAGTCAGATGATTTAGAGATTAGCTAAACAACATTCGTCTGTTGCTTTAATATTCCTGTGGTTAAAGAATATAATATGTATTGATTACCTTTTGGATATATCATCAAAATGCACTTCATTTTGATTCTGATTGCTACTAGTTTACCCTTTCACAGGGAAGGAAGCTGGACGATATAGACTTTCCCGAAGGGCCTTTTGGAACAAAGGTGTTAGTGTCGTTAAAAAGATAGACTATAATCTCATGCAAAGCTCTCAAATCTTGTTTGACTGTTATGTTTTCTGCTCTACAGGAAGCTCCTGCTGTAGTCAAATCTTATTACGACATGAGAATAGTTGGTTGCCCTGGAGGTGAAGGAGGTGGGTCTTTATTTTGCTATCAATGTTGTGCACTTTTAGACCAAAGGAGGATATATGTATGATGGTTTTCTTTCTTTATGTAACTTCAGAGGATGAGCATGATGTTGTCTGGTTCTGGCTGGAGAAAGGAAAGCATTTTGAATGCCCTGTGTGTACACAGTACTTTAAGGTAAGCCATAAGCTTAGTAGATTATCCATGATAAGTGTCCATCATACTGTGGAGTTGATAAACTGGTGAATGCAAAATGGTTTTGAGTATAGCTTGAAGTGGTCGGCCCTGGAGGACCTCCTGACGGACATGGCGATGACCATCACTAATCACATGGCGATGACCATCACTAATCCAAAGGAAACAATCTAGTGTAATAAGAAAGAGTGTGGCTTCTGAGTAACGTGAAGCCTCGTTTTGTTTTGTTTTTTTTTTGGTTTTAATCTCACTCTCCCTGCTTGCTTTACTAATTGCCTTCAGCGATTGTTTTAAACAGACGAAAATAGATGTCCATCTTCAGGCTCTTGTCGCCATTTTTGTTTGCCAAATAATTGAGAGATGCTACTACATCATTCATTCTTTCTTCTTAATTAAGCTCTTCAACGATTTTGTGTTTATACTGTATGTGATTTAAAAATAGTGTTAAAGAAAAAATAAAATTATTTAATGGTGACTAATAATAAGGGTAACACTGGCTTGCTGCTGTGAAATTACTAATGGATTAGCATATCATTAGTAAAATGGAAAATTCCATTAAAATATAAAATATACTAATTGTCTAGCTATTTTCACTAAGATAGAAAATAAATTTAAATGTCCAAAAATAATTTATAGATTAATTCTATCTTCCAGTATAATACACAAATTTTTAAAGGTTATTCATTTAACATTCACGTCTGTTAATTTTCTAATAAACATAAATGAAAATTTTAAAAAATCTGGAAAAAACAAAAGAAATAATTTTCTAAAAAATTACTAGAAAATTCCTTTAATAAGTCTATGCAATTCCTTAAAAAAAAAAAAAATTCTAATGTCAAATTAGATTCATAAATAAAACAGTTTTCATAAACATATTTTTTTTTTGTTTTATTTTATGCAAATTTAACAATTTGACCTATGATGCAGGAATGACATACATCAAAGAGTTTGGTGTGATTTTATAATATTTTCTATTAATAACAAAAGTCACTGGAAAAAGAAAATAAAAACATAAATTAGGGGATAAGATTTGAGTTTAACAACTAGATTATTGATGTATATACAACCAACCAACATATTGAATTATAAACATTACGGCTCCAAATTGAGAAAAGAAAAAGACATAGAGACATGAAAATTTTGAAAAAAAAATCATAATTTTGGTCAAAATCTCTCACTAAACAAATGTAGAACTCATCATGGAGTCCTACCACGATACAAGTTCACTGGATGAAACTGCAGTCTGGGCATGAAAGTTGCGGCATAGTTAGGGGGGCCAAATTCGTTCCTTATATGATTTGGCACGGTTCCATTAACGTTCGGCTGAAACACCGGAAGATATTGTTGATTGTTGGAAAAATGGTGAAGGTGATGCACAACCTCATGCATATGCGGAGGAATCCCAGCTGCAGTCATGAGTTCAACATATTCAGCACGTCTCTCCATCATTTCCCACATCCGTTGTCTTCGCGGATCGACCTTTAGTGTGCCAAGATCGCGATGCTCAGCTTTCAGGTGCTTATCAAGCTGAGAATACGTTCCAGAGAATTCACAGTTATCTACAGCAGTGCAAGACCTCGGCTTTGCATTCATGAATCTTCTTGCAGTGGCTGCCACCTTTATTGTCTCAAGGACTTCTCCTCTGCAGAGAGGGCAATGTAATGTTTTGGCGTTTGAGCGCTTCTTTCTGTTATTTCTGCGGAACTGCTTGAAACAGTTAGAGTGACGAGCACCCGTGCCGCACATGTAAGGACGACATCCACTGTGAGAGGAAGAGCATGTCAAAAGGACAGCATTGTGTGGTGGCTCCATACAAATCACACACAGCACATCCTCCCATTCTGACTCATTCAGCGACTCAATAGCTTTGTACTTTATGGTTCTAGAAGACCGAAGCGGGTATGGCGATACTCTAGTCATGTTGCTTGACTCACACATCATGCGACTTTCTTTAGGCATCTTTCCTGTTAAAAAATTTTAAACATTGACCAAAAACAACATCCATCAATATTTAAACCAAACAAAAAAAAAAAAAAAAAAAAAAAAACCAAAAAGTTGGATGACATATGACAGGAAATCATGTAATTGAACTATCATTTTATCACAAACAATTGTGAATTGTCGATCATCTCATTAGTAGAATCATCATTTTATTCAGACAAAAGATAATAACTAATTAATGAACTGTGCATCGAAGACCAGAGATTTCTCATCAAACACACAAATGCCCTAAACGATATATGAACATGCCGACCAATAATCACCGAGGCCTTATGCATATATGGACCTCAACGAAACTATAAGTCACGTGAGATGTTAAGTGTTAATGGTTATTATAAAAGCTTTTCCCCCGATTTATAAGAACGCAATACATTCAAATAATCGTAAGAATTTGGGGTCCTTGTGCATAGAAAACCTTTGGGACCTTTTAAAACAACTCGTATCGGCCACTTTTCAGATGAATCGTTTCAGATTTTCAGTTGAGTGAGATCAATTGGTATATGAGATTGATATAAGAAATCAGGATAAAAACCTTAACCAAGAAGAAAAATATATTGAAGGAGTTTGGTCTCAAGCGGCGAAGATTGAAAATTTGATGTCGAATTTATGTTTGTGTGATTTCTATAGCTTTTTATAAGCTACTCATGTGCCCTTCTATCTCAATTGACCAAAATACCCATTTCCTTTGTATTTCACCTTTTCCACTTTTTTTTTGCAAATAAAACATAATTGTTTTTCTTAAAAAAATTATTATTTTTTCTTTAGTAGAAGAGAGTGAAATTCAACAAGGAAATCCAAGTTAATAAAATTAAAAGTAAAGAAACTTCAAATTTTTGTGACTAAAGTTTGAAAGTTAAAAGTAAATAATCTATAACTTTATAGAAACCATTTCATTCAAACTAGACAAATAAAATTTCAAGAATAAAGAACCAATATAAATATCACTTATTATTATTTTTGTGTGAATTAAAGAAATAAATCCATAAATAATGTTTTACTTATCACATTACTTTGTTTAAATTCGGATAATATGGCGCCGACACCAATCAATTTTATTAGGTACTAAATTACTAAATACACAACTTTTTGTTTAATTTAGATAACATTTTTATTACTTTGTTTTAAATTTATGTAGATAGTATGACATTGACACTAGTCAAAATTAAGTTAACATATTACTAAAAAATAAAAGTATATGATTTTAATTTAATTTAAGTTTAGATAATACGACATATAATTTTTACTTAGTTTAGAAAATATGGTGTCAGCCATAGTCAAAATTATTATATAACAATTTACATATATATATATATCTTATTTTTTAAATGTAGATAATGCGGCGCCGACACTTGTTAAAACAAAAAAAAAATGTAATTAAAAATTATAAAAAATAATTACATAATTCATCTTTTATCGATTTCATTTATGATTTGGTTGGATGCAGGGATAAAGACAAAAGAAATTGGTATATACTTAATTTTGACCGTGTAAATTTGTTATTAAGCCAAAATTTATTTAAGAAAACATAAGTAAAAAATAAGAAAAATACAAGTAGAAAAGAAGTAAAAACAACCAAATGAAAAAGGCCCATGACGAGGCCTATAATATATATGAGTTGTAATTGGTTATACAAAAAGTATCGATATTTACAATTCAAGCTTAATCGACCCAAAGAAATAACAAATTAGTACTGTATAAAGGGCCAAGAATGTGTACGGCCCAGATTAGAGGATTGAAATGGGAACACGGTACACCGCGCGTATCCAACACTCTCCATCCGAACACAAAAAATGTAAATGGTACGGCCTTCTCTTAATTCCTTGTTCCCCAGTTGTATGAGGCGTCCGATAAATCTAAAGAGGCGATCGAAGCGAGAAATCTCGAAGAAGCAAAATAACATCTGGAAGATCTCTTCCGAGAACTAGTTATGTCTCTGACATGTGTAAATATGTCCGAGGATGTCTGGTTGACTTGCCTCACTCACGCATTGTCCACCGAGACCGAAGAAATCATGGGTCTCCTTCTCGGCGACATCGAGGTTCCCACACTTCCTTTCTTTTTTTATCCGATTTCTTCGTTTATTTTTAACTCTACACCAAACGTTTCTTGGATTCGATATTGCTTCAGTCCAAAAGCTTGTTCTTTTATAATCAAATCAGTCACTTGAGTTTCTAATCTTGTTGTGTGTTGTGATTTTTCATTGTGGTTTCGGAAATTGATTAGTACTCAAAAAACGGAAGTGCCACAGCCCTGATCTGGGGAGCATCACCTCAGTCACGGTCTGATCGTCAGAAAGATCGAGTTGAAACCAATCCTGAACAGTTGGCTGCCGCTTCAGCTCAGGCTGATATATCCTTTTATAAAGCTGCTACTTTTCGTTCTCTGTGACACAGATTGATCAGACATGGTCTATGTGTGGTGCTTCTTGTGTTTTTTTAGATATGGTTTTGTTAAAACAAGAGTGAAGAGTGTTTGATATTTTTCCTTAACTACCTTCGACACAGAATGACCATATCAACAGGCAGAACAACTCGGGTGATTGGATGGTACCACTCCCATCCTCATATTACCGTCCTTCCTTCCCATGTAGGTATGTATGATCTTTCTAACTTTAGCAAGTCTAATGATTCCAGATTTTGTTACCTATGTTGTTATGATGTTTTTAGCTAGGTTGGGGTTGACTAGTATATGATTTTATCTTGTTCCTCATATCTGTATGTCATGTTTTTTGATGCAGATGTTCGGACACAAGCTATGTATCAGCTTTTAGATTCTGGGTTCATTGGCCTCATATTTTCCTGTTTTAGTGAAGACGCTAACAAGGTTAGTATTTGCTCTGAATGGATCAGGAAGTTGAAAAAGTTCTCAGCTTGGACACATCGCTGAATTGGCTTAGTTGATGTTTACAGGTTGGTAGAATCCAAGTCATCGCTTTCCAGTCCTCTGATGGAAAGCCGAATACTACTCCTAAATCAATGAGCGTGGTACTTGCAAATAAAGATTCTGTCATCGATTTAGAATCGTCTGTAGACCCTATATTCCCGAGATCCTCTTCTGGTCGAGGAGGCATTCCTGACAAAGACAAAAGTGATACAGCTACAACTTCCGGATCTAAGGTCTCTTTTACCAAAAGCTATAGAAATTCACTCGAGTAATTAAAGTTGTCAAATTATAATTTGTGCGTAGTATAACTCGTTTTCCAAATTCTTGAGACAATCATGGTATTCTGACTGAACCATTAGCTTATATTTATATAATGATGTTTGAGCCTTGTATGTGTGTATGGCCGAGTAGGGTGGAGGAAGAATTTCAGATTTTGGGGCTTTCTTTGTTAACAATGATGCTGAGGCCAACAGCACCGGAAAAGATGGAACAAGTGGAAACTACAGCTCAGGAAATCTCAGCAGCTCAGCTGTAGAAATTGACCCAATGGACATGTCTGAAAGTATGCAAGAGGCAATGCTCCGTTCTAATTTAGAAACCAGGTATTTCTCAACATGGGCACTCTTGGGCTTATGAAAGCTGTTCTGTTCATTTATGTAATTACTTAAGCTAAAGATTTTACGTGCAGTGGTGTGGGGTATGTTAGAAAAGAAGTCCCTCTTCATGTTTTGCCTACTTCATCGCTTCTTCAACTCAATTCACCTCTAGCATCTTTTAAGGATCTGCAAAGAGTACTCTACGAGGAGGAACGAGCAGCATACCACCAATCCGTGCAGCAAAGCATAAGGTTTTCGATTCAATCTTTTTGATAAATCTTATTCATACCTAATAATAGGGATTTTAGTGCAAAAGCTCCTTCTGTTTCTTCTCTAGAGACGGGAGAGTTCATCCTCTTGCTTTCATCCACAACACATCGACATATCAGGCTTCCATGTGCAAGCTGATCGAATACTGGTTAGTGAAGCGTGTTAAAACATTTGATATGTGGTTTTGTCATTTGTTACATGGGTTTCATGCTTTTGCAGTTTGAGTCCCGCCATCAATGCACTTCAAGATAGGCTGAGGGAGAACAAGATCCGGGTATGTTTCTCTTTATAAGCACTCTTATGGATATTGTGTTTCTGTTGGGTTTGAAACCTGTTGTGTGTTGTGCAGTTAGCAATGCTGATGGATGAAGCTGAGGTTCTGGAATCCCGTAAACTAAAAGGTGCAGAGACGAGCGGGGGACCATCTGGGCTCATGATTCTGGCAACCGAAGCAGAGAAGGATCATAGAAAGATCTGCGGCTAAAGGCACATGCCTTCCTCTTTGTGTATGTTTCTATTTAGAAATTTGGTTTTTTTTAACAATTGTATCATAAGCAGACATATGTTTATAGTTTACCAATCTGTAGCATTATTGGTTTTTGTTTTTTAATGGAAGATTAACTTTTTCCCAAGAGATGTTGTAATATATGAAATTCATAATGAATATGAGACGGGGAAGAAGAAGTGAAACCTTAAATGCACATTCATTATGAAAATTGATTGTAAGGATCCTTAGTTACAGAAGCTCATTATCAGAAGAGAGAAAAAACAGTTTCTGTGTTGTCTAAATAGAAAAGTGAGTTGTTCTACGTCTTGGAATCTCTCTTTTAAGTTAGTGAAGCAGACGCCTAGTCTCCTTTAGTAGATCTGGAAAAGGGCATAGATCTGCAACATCTGATGATCTTCCTGAGGTCGCTTCGCATGGAGAGAAATGCAGAAAGTGATGTGAGAAACAATGTTGGGTAGACACGAACCGAGTTTCTCTGTGCGCTGATCCAATCATGAGCAGAGTCCAATAGAAGAATGTCTCTGATAAGACCCCAATATATCAAAAGCGTTCCGATGAAGCTTATTCTTGTGGGTTTGAACAGGTTGAGTAAAGCTCCAAGTAGACATAAACAACTCCCAGCAAACACCTGAAGGATTGGTACATGACAGTCACATGAAGGTGTTGTTATAAAACAAAGATGGATGGAGAGAAGAGAAGAAGCAAACCTCTAGATGATGAATATCGGTTGTAGAAGAGGCTCGATACATGTGGTCGAAACCGTAAGAGTCGAACAAGTGGTGAGAGTTGGGGAGTTTGGAGCCAGCAATGAGAGACTTGGAAATGGCACCAGGATAAAGGAGGGCCTTGACAACAGATGAAGGAACCACATTACTTGCAATCAACTCAGAGGAGATAACCTCTAATGGTGTTTCACAACTCTTGTTCCTGCACGCTACTCTGCACAAGTTGCTCAGAAACAAACCGCATTGAAAGCATGTACCAAGGGAATAGGGTCTAACATCCTAATGAAATGCTGCTGCTATGTATGATAAATCTAAAATCCAATTGCATAGAGAAACCCTAATTCCGAAAAGCCATTTGATATATCAAATTCAAATAGTGCATTTGCCCGTTAAAAGTAGCGATGGGTTTGGAAATGATGATTGATACCTGAAAAGAGGAATCTGGAAGACGATGAGGAACGAAAACAGAGAAGAAGCGATAACAGAGACTATCGAAGCCCATTTCTTCCAAAGAGCCATTTCGATTTTGGATTAATTGATTGATGACACCAATTTTTCAAAAGGGTTCGTCGCAGAGGGAAAAACCAAAAATTGAGAGATATGTGTAACAGCCCCCACGTTGATGGTCAACACAAAAGTTTTAAGTGTTTTTTTCCCTTTTTTAATAAAATAAAAAAGGAAATTTTGGCAACCATGACAATTTCAAACCAAGTCAAAACTCCAACCCTCAAAAAGATGCAAGAAACCCCTCTTTTCTGCAACAATATGAGTAGCAACATTCACCACTATCTAATGTTACCCTTTTTATTTGTTTACAGATTTTTATGGATTTTAAAACGCATTCATACACCTCTTGCTGGTGGAAGCTCGCACCAGATCGAATCAGAGATGTGACAATGATATCATCGTTTGTAGAACTTGTGCACGATTCCTATCTTTTTTGTTGCACGGTTTACTTCTACAGTGAAATGCCAGCAAGTTACAAAAACCACCGAGCTGTCGAAATTGCCTTAATTGCTAGTGATGTTATCCATCGAGAAGTAACTTTGTAAGATAAATTATTGTTACATGAGTTGAGTATGAGGTTTCATGTTCATGTCTTACAATTATACAAGGCTAGGTAAGCTTACATTCTTTGATCATAGACCAGACCGTCAATAATCTGAGCCCACCACCGCTTCTGTTTGATCAATTAACCTGTCAGCTCCTCCATCTGGCCCTGTTTTCCCATTCACATCCCAACATTTAGAAACACTTTATCCCAAGCATTTGATTAACAAACAACCTTTGGCATATACTATGAAAAACATCAAATAGGAGACCAAACAAACCAACCAAGAAATGTGACAAAGGTCAATTCTTCACACATCAATGTTAAACTTATGACTAAACCTAAAATTTCTACTTGCATCACTATCCAGATT
This sequence comes from Crucihimalaya himalaica, assembly GCA_004349715.1. Lineage (NCBI taxonomy): Eukaryota > Viridiplantae > Streptophyta > Magnoliopsida > Brassicales > Brassicaceae > Crucihimalaya > Crucihimalaya himalaica. The sequence goes on from SMJT01000190.1 coordinate 135,971, forward strand.
TTTCAGGAATTCTTAGTATGCCCGGTAAGGCTGTAATCAAGGGTCTATATGTACATCTCTGCGAATTTGAACAAGGCTTCTGCAAAATTCTTTGAATTTCTAAATTAGAAAACGCGGAAGTTTAAGATCATTCTAGTTTTAGGGAGGAAAAGATAAAAAGACTGACCCGAGCAATGTATGGCTCCGCATCAGTTCGTTTGAGGAAATGCATAGAATGACGGGCAAAATTGGTTGTTTTGTCACTGAGCACGATACCTTCATCAATATCATCAAGAATCCTGACCTTGATGTAAGGATCTTTTGGAGGCACCATATCCTTCAAGAAATGGATCAAAAGGACATAACTCGTTACAATCAAATAAGAAAAATCCAATGGATGTGAAAGCCAGGGTGGTGGAAAGAGCACATACGACATTCAACTCTATTCCAACTTTTCCCATGTATGATTTGAGAGCTACGGAATGGTTCTTAAAGTAGTCCTTCTCCAGTGTAGTGAGCTTCTCTTGGATTTCAGAGGGAAGGTCGAGAAGTTCAAGTCCAACTCTCCATGCCAAATCACGCACAATTTCAGCTCGGTTGTAACTACATAGAGAGAGCAGTTGCAGCTATTAGTAGAAAACAAGTTAGTGATGATTTAGTTAGTGTGGTTGATAGAGAAAGGTGGAACTCACACATAAGCCATGAGGCAGCGCTTGTTCCGGATCAAAGAAAGGTGATGCATAAGTGCTCCATAGTGGTCAGCGTTTCTATTGTTCTGAACATCCAAACCTTGTTGTTGCATTTTCCTGTAAGTGGAAGGAAAGGTCAACTTCAATCAATGAATCACAAGTAAGTCTGTGTGGAAAAATACCTAATCAAGGACTGGATAAGATGGTGATTCTGGTCACATTCTTCAATAGTCTCGTCAAAGAGCTTGCTCTGTTGTTTGAAATAAAGAAGGGATCTACTAAGTAAGTAAGCCGAGAAGCAGGGATGAAACTAAGAAGAGCACAACCAATGAAAACATAATCTCTTACAGATACAGAGAGAGCTTCTCTTGAGGAGGGACTTACGTTAAAAGGTTTGAGCTGGCCTTTCTCTCCGGTGGCAAAATCTTTGACCAGCTGATACCCTTTTCTCCCGTACATGGCGGATTCGCTTGTTTTGGTTCACTTAGACAAGTATGTATTCCAGCAATTCATCAAACACTTGGCATGCCCATAGATACAAATTCTTAGAGCTCAGAGAACCTAGTCGTCGGTATGTGGATGAAGCAAAATCGTTCCAGATATCGCCGAATCAAAAGATGAACAAAACCCTAGATCTAATCAAACTAAAATCTATGGCGGCAACACTCAAAACTGTGGAAGGGTTCTGGGATTTTACGTTGGGCGGGAATCAAAAAAAAAAAAAAAAGATTTGGATAATTTAGCGCCATGGAAATTATCTATCTCATTCTCGTCGTCCACTACTAAGTACTAACCTACTTTTCTTTTCTTTTTTGGATTTTATTTTCACTTTCTTAGTGGGAATTAGTCAATTAGAAACACTTGATAAATTACAAATTCTTTTTTTTCTTATACCTTTTTTATATGTAAATCATAATAACAACGTTACTCCAGAACATCAATGTTGATACATAAATAATAGATAAGACACCCTCTTATTTTTGTAACCATCATCAATTTTTAAAAAGTTAAAGGCCGTTTGGTTCGCATGCGTACGTTTTTATCCGGTTCTAGATCTTCCATAATCTCAGCCAGATTGATTTAGCAGCATAACTTCTATAAATTAATACTCGATAAATTAATATATTTTTTTTTTTCAAATTTTTTTGAATTCAATTAGATAAATTAGTACAATATAATGGTTCTAAAATATTTATTTATAAAAGTTTTATTATATATGATTTGCGGTGTAGATTTAATTGGGAAATTCTAAATAATATTGTCCATACGAAAAGTGCCACATGAATGGTCCACAATACAAATTAAATGGAATGGTCCAGCAAGCCATGTAATAATGCACACCTTTCAAAGTCTTACACTTTGGTTTAATCTCGAGGATGCAGTCATCTACTGAGGATCTCAACTTTCAACCAACCAAATCAGGCATGAAAAACGATTCATCAACGGTGGATTTCCATAATTAAACCATGTTGGACTAATTGAAAAAAATATTAAAATCACTTGGGCAGATATTATCCTTAATTAAAAGAAGAAATAAAAGATTTTAAAATTTCTACACCTACCAGTTTTATACTCCCATAATTACCCGTTGCTGGCTTTGACCCAGTATGCTCTCCCGTTTAAAATAGGCACGTAACAAATAATAAATTACGCATCTTTAATCGCGATAATACTCTATTTGGTTTGATCATTCAAGAAGCAAGAAATATATATACAAATAAAAGTAATAAGACGACAAAAAAGGAGTTAATTAGAAAAGACATAACTTATAAAGAGAAACAGATAAGAAATGAACAAAGTCCTCTGAAACACAAATGATGAAGTGAACCACTTTTGGCAAACACATACAAAGGACCAGAGATAGAGATAGATAAACAAAAACGGAGGACGAACAGTTAGCCCCGTCCATGGCGGGTCTTCAGAGATCCACCATCTCTTTCCGGCGACAAGGCTCTTCGGGTATTGTCTGGGACGATCGTCTCATCGCCGAGCTAAGCCAGCAAGCCAACAACGACCATAAACCCGAAACTCAACCACAGCACGAACAGGTTACGTCGGAGCAGACAGCTAAACCCATCGCCGGAGAAGGACTCAAGCCGATCAGAACTGAGGGTATCGAGAGGAGCCGATCCAACGGCGGAGGAGCCATCCGCCACCATCGAGTGTCTCCGGCGGTGGACCCCCCGTCACCGAGACTGTCGGCGTTTGGGTGTTGCTCTGCGTTTGGGAAGAAACCGCCGGGGAAGAAGGTTAGTCAGAAGAAAAGGCCAACGAAGCGCAGATCCAGGTAGGCACTAGGGCATGAACAACAACCTAAGTAAAGAACGGTACACACAAAGATCGATGAGAAACACACAAAAAAAGAAAAGAGAGAGTATATATACTTTTATACTGCTAATGGATCTCTTTATTTCTGTTTTTGTTTGTGTGATTTACTTTAATCTAAACTTGTTTCAACTTTCAACTGATCAGACCATGTTTATATCTGTTTCATTTCGCTTTTTGATCCACTGATCTTTTAGTTTTTTTTTTTTTTTTACTTATGATTTTATGGGGATTGTAAATTAATTAAGTGTCTTATATGAATCCTAAGAAGCTCCCGACAAAAATCCAAACTCCTGTACGAAATAAATCCAAGCTCCCGAGGATCGAGTATCTTCTTCCTCGCCTATGATTAATCGATCGAGTGATTTGATTTTCATTTGTATCTTTTTTTTTTTGGATTCCACTTGCTAAAGTTGACCTGAACCTGACAAAAGTATGTAGCAACCTGAAATTCCTGGGGATACACACAAGTCATATACGTGATTTAGCTCATTACCTTCTTATTTGTTTTAAAAAAACCATGTTAGTGTAGGATGTGTTACATTTTAGTTGTTATTAATCAGTTTGGTTTAATTAATACGTAAATTAATTGTACTATTAGTTTGCACGACATGATATAATGTGATAGTATTAGAATGTTTTTTGAAAGAAAATATTTAGTCAGCGGCGGTATCACTAATGGTCCATGTATTATATTATATTCGTCGTAATCTTATGGGCTTAAATTAATAGAAGTCCTCGCTGATTGTATGGGCTTTAGCCCCATACCACCAAATTATATAGATTCCTCCACACCGTTGTTATATATATATCTTTATACTTTATTATTAGAGAAAAATCAATAATGAATGTATGGAAAAAGTTCAAAGAGTGTCATTACTAGATTCCTGACAATCGAAGCTCTCTTGCCATTATCCTTGTGGCTAAGCATAACGTCATTTCAGCTAATCACTACAATCAGGAAAACTAAAAATCACTAGGTCAAATGTTAATTTCGTTTTATAAATAGACTGTTTGTGCCTTAAAATTAAGTAATGTTCTATACCTTTTCTTCTAAGTTTTTAGTATAAATCTTTAGTTTAAAAGCCCACTCGGGTCGTCCTAACGCGAAAATCATGAGTTTTGTTGCCAATCGTTTCTTACTAGTTGTAGTTGTATACTTCTCACTCGCTCTGACCGCAAACGCGAATTCGTTCGAATCGCTTCTCCAGCTCCCGCGGAGACAATCGCGCTCGACCCGAGCCAGATCTGAACGGCTCCTCCACGTCGGGTCTTTCGGTGCCAAAGGCAATGGCTTCACCGACGACACTAAAGTAACGATTCGCTAAACCCTAAACAGACAGATACGATTAATTAGTGTCGGAATGATAAATGTGATAATGGTAAGCAGGCGTTTGCAGATGCTTGGAAGGCAGCTTGTTCTTCCAAAGTCAAAACCAGAATCTTGGTGCCAGCAAATTACACTTCCCTCGTCCGCCCCATTGATCTTTCTGGACCTTGTAAAGCAAGACTCACTCTTCAGGTACATTACAATCTCGTCGGATATTTTTCAGATTGTTCTCTTCTCTAAATTGCTTTCTGCCCATTAGATCTCTGGTACAATCATTTCTCCGGATGATCCAGATGCTTGGGAAGGTCTAAACCCCCGGAAATGGCTATACTTCCATGGCGTGAGCCGCTTCACGGTTGAAGGTGGCGGCACTGTTAATGGAATGGGGCAAGAATGGTGGAGACGATCTTGCAAACACAATCATTCCAACGTTAGTTGCTTCTTTTTTCTTTCAATATGTTATCTTCAGAGTTTAAAGAAAATTCTCACTCTTGTTTCAACCATCTCTCTTGCAGCCTTGTCGAGGCGCTCCAACGGTAAGCTTTCGATTAGTTTCTTCTGTTGGTGTGGTTACTGTTTATACAAGTAAGACTCTGTTCGTTGTGTAGGCTTTAACTTTCCACAAGTGCAAGAATATGAAAGTTGAAAACCTCAATGTGATTGATAGTCAGCAAATGCACATTGCCTTCACCAGCTGTCGCCGTGTAACCATCTCTGGTTTGAAGGTCATAGCTCCTGCTAGGAGTCCCAATACAGATGGAATTCACATAAGCGTCTCTCGTGGTATCGTGATAGACAACACCACTGTCAGCACAGGTCAGTGTACTTAACCAGACCTTAAAAATCTAATATTCTCTTGATTGTTGATTAATCAGATCTGTTTTGAGCAGGAGATGACTGTGTTTCGATAGTTAAAAACTCGTCACAGATCTCCATCAGCAACTTTGTGTGTGGTCCTGGCCATGGCATAAGGTGGTAACTGTCTATAGCCAGACAGATTACAAACAGATAAAGCATAATCTTAATTAGACTTGTTTATTTGTAGCATTGGAAGCTTAGGAAAATCAAAATCTTGGGAAGAAGTTAAAGACGTAGTGGTTGATACGGCCACCATCTCTGACACTGAGAATGGTGTTCGAATCAAAACATGGCAGGTGATTTAATCCTATCAAAGCTTCACGATTAAAAGAACTTAACTTGGTTGCTCACTCTTTTAAGTTTTAACCAGGGAGGAAGTGGTTTGGTCTCAAATATCATATTTAGGAATATCAAGATGAACAATGTGTCGAACCCCATTATCATCGATCAGTATTACTGCGATTCCCGGAAGCCATGTGCGAATCAGGTAAAGAACTTGTGCCATTTGTTTTTAATTCAGTGTCTCAAATATCGAACCTGAAGAGTTGTCGAAACTCAAAAACTGCAGACATCAGCTGTTACCATTGAGAACATCTCATTTGTTCGCCTGTGGGGCACTTCAGCATCAAAACAAGCAATCAAGATTGCTTGCAGCGATAGTTCACCATGTCGCAACATACTTCTACAAGACATTGATCTTGAACCATTAAACGATGATGGTTTCACAGAGTCTTTCTGTTGGGAAGCATATGGTTCGAGTTCGGGTCAAGTGTACCCTCCTCCTTGCCTCTCAGATGAGACAAACGTCTTGGAACAGTCGGTTCAGTCCGGGATCACATCTGCTTACCTTTGAACTCATGTTTTCAGATTGCAATTCTGCCACGTGTCAATGTAGCCCATTTATAAGAACACCTAAATATGTCAAAACAAAGACAACTATGAAAAAACCGGCCCATTATGTGTATATCATACAAATAAACGATTTCACAAATATTATATATATAAAGAAAAAATAGGGAAGAATCACCGACTCATCATCAGAGCAACGAAAACGACCGCGGTGGACGATGAGTTTCGGTGGCTTATCTTCTAGCCGTTAGGTTCTACACTTGTAGCCTATGAGTAATCAATTCCACTTGTTAGGTGAGATTTCATGTAAGCCTTTGCTTTTTCCAAGAGAACCTTATATTTGATGCTTCATTTCCTTATTTAAATAGAAACGTATAATATTATGTAATTTGATCTAGAGGATATATGACAAAAGCTGAAGTTGCGATATTTTTTAAACTTGGTTTAGATTTTTAAGTGGATAAGTACTGATGAAAGGATATGGTTTTACTAATATTAGCCCTATAATATCTAAACGTCAAATTCAACATTCCATCTCTTACTAGTAATTTATTCCTTTCAATAATCCAATGTTGCTTCCGTAGGGATAAAGAAGACTTGGGCATACAAATACACACCCAAACACACAAAACTCTCACCACCATCTAACTATCACAGTCACCCAAACACACAAAAAACACATAAAGATTAGGAAAATGAGTTCCTTACAACAACTTTCTGTGCACAGTACCATCTCCAAGGTCATTACAGAAAAGAGAAGAGTGGTGACAATCCCTTCGAATGGTGGCAATAAGCTAGAGAGCAAGCCAACGATTCATGATGTCGACAAATGCGCCGAAGCTTTCATCCAGAACTTCCGGCGACAGCTTCTTCTTCAATGCGATAACATCCTCCCTAGAGGAGGTCTTTGATATATTACAATTACTTAAAATAGATGTCGCATCGCATGTCATGTGTGATCATTTGACTTATCTTCATATGCTTAGGCGATTTCAATTGTATTATAACATTTCTTAAAATCATAATGCTACCACAAGTTCTAGAAGGAAACAAGTTGGTTTCTCAACTACTGGTACATAGACTAGTGAGAAGAGAGAGAACTAGGGGTGGATCTGAGTTGGGTGCGAAGGCTGGACCAGCTGGCGGATATTGACTCGAGAGCAGGAACAAGCCATGTCTCCGGCAAGAGGGACAACGGGGAGACTATCGCAGTTGCAGATCTCAACCATGAAGCCATCAGGGTCGTGGAAGAAGAGTTGGTCCACTTGGATTCCTCCTTCCTCCACCACTGCTCTGACATACTCTATCTCCATTTCCTTGAGCTTCTTCTCCACCGTTTCCATGCTTTCGCACTGCATTCAACACAAATCTTCTATCAAAATTTTGTCCGTACTAGTAACAACATTTGGCTCTGTCTAACCCTTTTAACCCCCACCCTGCCTCTTTATTGTGTTCTTGGCATTTTGTATGTGGCCTCAGTTTCGTTTAAAAAAAATATAAAAAAATCTGCATAATTACTACCACAATCTATAACCTGAAATGAACCACAAGTTATGCTAAAATCCATCTCCATACTCTAGTGAAGAACTGCAAGAGCTCCGAATTCAAATAAAAATCATCTGTTTACTTTCATGAAAGTTGTCTGAATGAAATTGAAGATAGATCAGAACACTAATAGACTTTGTATAATTACGGATACGTGTAATCTGTGCAGAAGAGGTTAGTGAAAAAAAAAAAGAAAAATAAAGAAGAAGAAGGTACAAACCTGGAAAGAAATGTGATTATCCTTGGGATTAATCTCTGTTTTCTTCAGTAATTTCTCAGGTTCCGGAGATTGAAGAAGATGAATCCCAATTCCATGTCCAAACAACCTACTCTCACACAAAAAAAAACACAATTTCGTTATTAGGAAAATTACATTTCAAAAGAAATATCCATATGTGTGTACGTAATGGTATGTACCAAGCGCCATCGAAATCAAAAGAGCCAGGTCTGCGAATCGGGAGGAACCCTAAAACGTTATGGTAAAAGCTCATGGATTCCTCCACGGATCGACAAAGAAGAGAGATGTGATTCAACGACTTTATATGCAGAGGGTTTCCCATATTATCCTTCATTTTCCCCACAAATACAAAAATACAAAATCCAAAGGGAAACTGAAACAGAACAGAACAGAACAGAACAGAACAGAACAGAACAGAACAGAGCAAAAGGCCGCCTCGATCGTACCAACAAAGCTTCGAATCCGAATCTACGACGTCGCGTTTAAGGATGATCGATTCAGGAGGAAGATGATTTAATTAGAATTGGCCAAATGTACACGTGTGTGTTTATATAAGTGTGTGTGTGTGTCGTGATCGAGTAAACTACGGAACTGACCTGAGGATGGCGATGATGCCTATGTTTATACACTTTATGCATCTTTGTATAGGTATCATTCATCGTTTTGGAATTGAGGATACGTCGTATATTTTGGATTCAGAAATTTCAATTTTATAAAACACGTGAATCAACTAAACCTACAAGTCCCCCTTACGTCGTATATTTGGAGTTTGTTTCTTGCGTAAAGATTTTTCAAACTACAATGCTAAAAATTCACCGCCATAAAATCTACCGTTACAAGTCAGACACCAAGTGTTGAAGAATCTATCTACTGTACTGTACATAGACGTTTTGAGTAGACAAAAATATGTTACTAGTTATGTTTGCATTGTCATTTGTGGCCTCAAAGCAAATAAAATGTATTTATTCCATAAACAATTCAAAAAATATTCATTGCTGGTTGTGTCTCTGTTCTCTTTTCTGTTGTTTACATTAGTGCTATAGCAGGAAAAGCTATGAACGTTGATATTGCCTTTGTTTAGGTTCATAATGCCTTTTCATCTGGCTAGAAGAAGCTAAAAACATAACTCATCTTTTTCCAGGGCTCATTGCTTTACCGAAGCCTTTGCATCATCAAACAAAGATCCTATCGGTCTCTGCAGCCCATGGTCACGACTTTGTGTCTGCCATTTTGCTCTCGTGCTGAAAGCAAAAGAAAAAGTAAGATATTTGTAGTTAGCATAACAAAAGGTAAAACTAGATCTGTACAATCAAAACTTAATTTAGTAAAGACCATCCATTACTTACTGAGTATCCATTGGAGTTTCCAATTCACCTGGGCTTTATTATCATGGAACAACAAATAGTTGAATCCGATAAGAAGATAAATGTGCCCCCTAATATGGGGCTACATCCATTTTCCAGGTCCCCCCCCCCCCCCTACAGCTATACAAAAGAAACTCAGGAGAAAGAAAGAAAGAATCCTTTGGCCGCCCAATTGTCGTGTAGATGTAGCAAATCTGTTCCATTTCATGCAAACATTACAAAATGGACTTAAGGGAGACCAACTGTTTCGACCTGAAAGGAGGAACTCGTTTGTGAACTAACGCCATGATCGACTTAGCCTGATCAAGCTGGCCCTTTTTCACAAGCCCTTTGAGCAGCATATCAACTGTGTCCAAGTTTGGGTACCACTTCTTTCTCATACAATCCTTGCACATCGTATAAGCCAAATCAAAATTTTCTGCCTTGCACAAATAGTGAATCATGGTCTGGTAAATCTTCACATTAGGTTTGTACCCCTTACCATGCATTGCTGTATAAACCCTCTCGGCCATCTCAGGAAACCTCGCAAGGAAGAACCCTTTGATAACCATGTTATATGTTATGTTGTCCGGTTCCACCTGGAGTTTTGGCATCATCAGCAACAGATCATTTGCATCCCAAGCTCGTCTCCTATTCACTAAGAACTGAATCCTAACATTAAAAGTGGTGAGATTAGGCCTACAGCCCTTGAGGACCATAAGGTTCCACAATCCATTTCCAATGACACACCTCTCGTGCTTGTAAAAGGCCGATATAAGGGTAGTATATGTAACTACATCTGGAATCAACCCAGATTTCTCCATCTGCCGCATTGCCATATACGCCCCGTCTAGTATACCCAGCTCACAGAAAGATTTAATGGCAATGTTAAAAGAAACTGCATCAATATCAATGCCATACTTAGACGGGGCGTGGTGAAGGAACTCCCGAATGGTGTGTAGATGAGGTTTGAAGGATAAGACTTGAAGAGTGGCATTGAAGGACTTAACAGTTCTTTTGCAACCATGTAAATCCATATTGTAGAAAGTATCAAGTGCTTGCTTCGTCATTCCAGCCTTGCCATACAAAATAATAATCCTAACAATGAAACCCTCACGCCTTCCTTGAGGAAGTGTCTTCTGATGCTCAAGAAGATCCTCAATGAAATCAAGCCGACGAGCCCCAGCTAATCTAGAAACCGTATCTTCAAAAGCAAATCGATTTTCAATCACCAAACGGTTGGTGGCATTAGCTTTAAAGAGCAAGAATAGCTTCTCAGGGTCTCGCTCAGATTTAAGCTTGACAAGGGCAGGCTCCTGCTCAAGACCTTGGATCTGATTGGACTCAGTTGAAAGACGAGAGCTTGATGCAATACCTGTGGCGGCTACAGAGGAAGAAGAATGGCAGAATCTGCGAATGGTTCGCAGAGATAGCATGATCCCTCGAGCCTAAACATACCCGTATAGTGAACCCGATAACATGTAGGTTCTATTCAAATCCCCCAAAATCTCCAGTCTTTGCAATTTGTAAGATCTACCAATCCAATATATTCAAAGAGAAGAGTTAAGCAAAACCCTCGACATCCATATCTATCTCAATCGAAAAAACCCTAAAACCCAATGCGATTCGACAACAGCCATAGCCGACCTTAATCTGAGATTGCTATGATTGCAAGCCGGGAGCAGTGACCGGAAAATGAAGAAATTTCGATCTGAGATGGAGATTAACAGGAGGCTCTAACGACGGAGGTTTAAGGTTTTAGGTTTTTTGGGTTTGAGAAAACGATTTGATTGACTATTGGGCTCACATCTTTTTTCTTTGGGCTTGGCTTCTTTTATTAGAAGGCCTTTTTAGCTTTTAAGATTATTCTTCTTCTTTATTCCACTATGACCCATGTATTTTAATTTACACCCGGAAACTTAAAAACAGAATAGTTAGAGACAAGAGGAAGGTCGGATGATGCCTTGTGCGGAGCCTTGAGCAAAAGAGCAGAGAGAGGAGACAGAATCAATGCCATCGGCCGGAGATAATTCAATGTCTCTCATGAAAAGGTTGGAGCATGGAACACTCTCCCCTGAGCACTCGAGCTTCATCGCCACCTTTGTAGCTGATGTTCCACTCATCTTCATGTATCTCACTTTCTCTATGTGAACTGCCTTTCTCTGTTTTACATTATATTCAACATTAGCTCCCTCCTTTTAATCAACATTAAAATATAACTTGGAAAAAAAACAAAAGCCTGGATTCTTACAGTCTGAGCGCATTTAGGGGCACAACCGTAGAACTGATCAATGATGATGGGGTTTTGTACAGACGAGAAACGAATGTCGAAGAACTCGATTCCTCTGACGTAACCAGTTCCTCCAGGCCATGTCTTGATTCGAGCTCCGTTTGTTGTTCCCGTGAAGTTAACGTGCCACACACGTATGTTCTCCACTGCTACCTCTGTTCCTCCTCTACCTAAACTCCCAATGCTGTCTCAAATTTCTTATTAGTTTTTTTTCAAAAACATTTTGAAAGTATAAGATTGCTAGGGAAATTTTAGCAACCTTACGCCGTGACCAGGTCCGCAGTTCACAAAGGAAACATTCACATTATTCACTTGATCTCCGATAGACACACAATCATCACCTATTTAATTAAGGAAAATGTAAGAAAACAAAAAAAACAAAGAAACTAGCAAGTTAAACTTTGAATAAAACCTTTTATCGTGTCCAGGATCAAGAGGAAAATTTACCAGTGGCGAAGTCAGAACGATTGATAGAAACGGCGGTGGAAGATGTGATGTGAATACCGTCGGTGTTAGGGCTAGCCTCCGGTGACGTTATTTTGATATCGTTGATATTCACATTTTGGCTTCCCATCACAAGAACATGGGTTTGTGCACTATTTCTGAATCTCAAACTCTTTAATGTTACATTTCCGCAGTTGCTAAATGTCATCATCTGCGGGAAAGATATATAGTTTTTATTGAGACGTCCCAGTTTGTTATATACTACTGTATTTCCTTTTGTAAATAGCAAACTTACCGTTGGTGCAAGCCAGATGCAATTCTGAGACGGAGTATATAATTAAGTTCAAAATGTATTACAGTACATAGAGATGGTTAGCTTAGGATACATTATGACCCAAGAAAAAAAAAGGAGATGTAAGGTGAAATAAAGAAAATTACCGGCCCGGGATGGTCTCTACAATGAATATCCCACCATGCTTTCCCTTGGCCGTTCAACAAGCCACGCCCTGCGATTGCAAGTCCATTCACTTGATCGAATATGAGCCATGGTATTACCCCGTTCTCACCATTTTCCCACTTCTTTGGATCACTCTGCGCTATCATCTCTCCATCGATCTTTATAAACAAAATAACTTTATAATTAACTTGGAGGAGGTTCGTATTCGATTATTCAACCAAGTAAAGTGGTGGAGAGATTTACAGTGAAAAGGAGAGGTTTGGGTATGCAAGGACCCGTGAAGTGAAGAGAGTTGAGGAGGAACACCTTCCCTGCTGGTACATTTACACTTCCCGTTTTGGAGCTTCCCTTACAAGCATTCTCCCACGCCTTTTGGAACGCCTTGTTTTTTGTCCACAAATCATGTCCAACCATGTTTTTACCAAAAGTTAAAACTTTATGTTATGACTAAATAATTAAAATATGCTCGTACTGATATATTTACACCAATAACTTACAGATGTATCATCGGTGATTCCATCCCCGACCGCTTCATATTTCATCACCGATTCACCATAGCTAAACCCGAGAAATCCTAAAATTGCAACGAGTACGAACAAAACACGATCCTACATGCACATTCGTACAAAACAGGATTATTTTTGAAATCGGGTTCAGTGTTAATTAGTATATAGAGGCAAAGAGTCTTTACCATTGTGACGGGAAATGGATTGATCTAAGCAGAGTTGAGTATTGGATTAATTTCAGATTGTCTTAAGCATTAATAAGCACACAACATCAGGGATTGATTCAACCCTCGCATTGATATATAACATTTGATACAAATGCATGCATCTATGTTTGGTTTTCTTAAATTTTGTAGGTATCTGTATAAGGATATTTAAACGAGCATTCTCTGTATGTGTTTCATTCGTTTCCTTAAGTTACCTATAATATCAAGTGCCATCGAACAGTCTTCTTAGTACGCGTTGCCAACGCGGCGTTGGACTGTAGTCTAGTAGGTTTCTGGTACCCTTTGAGTTATAACCAAAAAAAAAGGTTCAATGAATTTTCTAGCTATAAAGGAAACAAAATAGGACATTTCTTTTTCTTTAGAAAATAACATTTCGAACTTATAAAATATCTAATTAAGAATTAAAGGTTATAACGATTTTATCCAAGTTTCCTCTAATATTGAATGCCATCGAACAGTCTTCTTAATTAGTACTCGCTGGACTAGTAGGTTTTGGCGTCTTTGAGTTATAACTTATAACAAAAAGAAAACTTCAATGAATTTTGTAGCTATAATGGAAACAAAATAGGGCAATCTCTATTTATTTAAAAAATAATATCTCAAATTTATAAATAAAGTAAAGTAATGATGAAGAACTAAAGGTGTAATTGATTACTCAAACGATATTATGATATTAAGCTGCTCTGTTTCTACCAAAAAACAAGTATTAAGTTGCTCTGTTCTATCTCTTATCACAAATACCGCGTTTCTTGTTTAGCATAAAGATCCATGATTCAAGAATCAGTACCCGCATTTTACATTGCTTGGCTCAATCCAAGAACAAGAGCAAAAAATTATTTGGGATTCGCAGCAGTCAATAGAACATTGTTTTCTTCACAGCTCAAGAGCCCGAAAAGAATATGATCAACTGAAGAATCTCTCCTCCAAGTAACTCAACCGCCAAATTAGAACTCAGTATGAGGTTTCAATCTTATGAGTCGCTTGATCCTGTCTTTGTCTTTATCTTTGTTTGCATCTAAATTGGAATATATTCTAGATCAACAAAATCTGATGGTAACGTTCTTTAACTCCCGTTTCACATGTCACAACCCTTTCGTTTAACATGTGCTATTTAATCTTCAATTATATATGTTAAAATTTGAAACATATTCTAGCTAGTTGTAGATGAAGAATTTCTTGTCACCAGACTATGTCATCAAGAGATCACGAGTTAAATTCATGGTTGTCTTCGGAGTTCAGACAAACTTAAGCTATCTTCTATTGGTCGTTATTTGATCCAATAGGCATCCTTCGGCATGTCTCTTGTCTTCTCTCCCCAACTCACATCGTCTCGAGATCATCACACCGGGCAGCATAACTAAATGTTTCATTTGACTTTCGTTTTCCTTTTTCATTTAATAAACAAATTGTTATCTTCACAAATTAAACTCCATGACTACATTTTTCAGCCAAAAAGTTACAACCGACAAGAAGGGTAATACATGGTTCACCAGTCTCACAATTCACAATTACTTTTTTTCCCCCTTTAACGGGCTTGACAATTTCGTTTAACCATAACGAAAATCGTTGGTTGAGATAAAAATTAATCAAAAGGAAATATAGACTTAACCGATCCAATAACTCCATAATTAAATTATTAAAATACGTCCAACCCCAAACAAAATACCCTGAATCCGACCAATAAGGGTTTGGTTTCCATTCAGTTAAGTATGTGATCCCATGCATTTATTCGTTTCAGTAATAAATTGAATGGTTTAAAATACACAAAAAGTATGTTAAAATATGCGGCCGTCTAAGTGGCATGCGATTACACGCTCGGTGACCAATAGCCACGGCGACATCTAAAAAAAAAATCAGAAAAAGAACTCCGTTTTCGTTGAAATTAGGTTTGTAGCCTTTGGTGTAAAACATACAAACAAAAAAATGAGAGACAGAGAGGGTTAACATGACGACGAATAAGGGGGCATGCTCTTTTCCCATGCAAATGTATATTAAAATGATGTATCTACTATACACCACACCTATATATATATATATATATACGTGTGTGTGTTTGTATTTATGTTCAGAACTCAGAAGCATGTGAGATAATTAACTCTTGCTTTGGGGTTTGATAAAAAGCGAAGAAATGATCTCGTCAAGAAAATATAAACGATGTGGTTTTGGAGCTGCATTGTTCATTGTCAATATCTTCTTCTCTCTCATATCTCTACACTATGTATCCGGTATAGTTGTATATCCAAATCCATAAAACTATTTCCCCTTAAGTAAAAAAGAATTATGTTATATCAATTAATCTCTCTCTGATATATATGTCCATACATGTAGGGGCTCATGATCATCAACATAAAAAGAAGGAACCGGTTCTTGGTTCAGAGCCTCCCGTGTGTGCGAACAAGTGCCTGAACTGCAAGCCTTGTCTTCCTTACCTATTCGACATTCATGTTGCTCATGATGATGATCATCATGATTATAGTGAACCATATTATCCGGTAAGGTGGATGTGTAGATGTAGAGACGGAGTATTTGAACCGTAAGAATAGTATCTATATATATACATAAGGTATTTAGTGTGTTGCTTCTCATGGACGTTCATGATGATTCATGTTTGATGGTATCGTGATGATTTATATGGTTCATTCTTAATTGCCGGGATTATAATATATATCTTCAAATATATAATCAGTGAAAAAGCTACATCTACTCCTCGCATGTGTTCATAGATAGATGATGTGTTTGTCGGTATCTGGATATATCATGCATGTTGTTTGATGCACCATCTACATGCGTAACAATACTCGGCCTGACTTTTTATGGGCCTACAGAGAGAGCCTATAATGAGGGTAAATGGGCTGACTAAGCGTAAAAGCTACAGACTCACTCCAGTAACGAAGACAGTCAAAACCACAATTCTTCACCGAACGATTTGGTTACCTGCATGTGACGATAACGACCATCTCAATATCGCATCTTATTTATATTTATGAATAACTACTCGACAGCGCCTCCGCAAAATAAGAAATTGATATGATTATCGAACACTTCAACCTCAGGCATCACATCCTAATGATTCCTTATGTTCATGTAAAAATGGGATATATATAGGACCGATCAGATTCATATATTAATAAACGTAATATTCATAGTTCAGATTCATAATGATTTTTTTTATCACCTCCATAAAAAGATCAGAATCTTATGTATAGTGGAACATGATCCACGTATCTTTTTCTTCTCAAAGCTTCGAAAGAAACCCTCAGAATCGTTATTATCTGCTGAATACATTTTATCCATAGCGTGACAAGAGAACAAAGGTCGTAGTTGATAAAAGCATGAGAGTGATGACAATGTGAAGCACTGAGATCTCTCACCGCTCCGTATAACGCCTCCGTCTTTGTCGGTATTCGTCAGCTGAAGTCTTAAACGTGTCGACTATTGTCTCGGTGAGAGAGCTACTGTAGCTGACAGTTACGTTTAGAGTTTGTCTCCATTTCCTACGCAACTCAGCACCGTCAATTTTACGTAAGAAACTATGTAATGATGGGGACAAAAGGGTGAAAGACGGGTCCCACATTTGCCCATGTGGTTGGGGCCAACGTGTCAAAGTACCAGAGGCTCTCTGTTTACTATCTAATTTTGCCATCAATCTATGGTCCCCAACAATAATATCACTATTTTTTTCACTTGGCTGTCAACTTGGAGACCAATAATATAAACACTTATCCTTTACAGTCTAATTTAATTATGCGTCTTACCACTATATAAAGACTCTAGAAGACTACTATACCCATTTATAAGATACATATACGTGGTGTTAGTTTAATGGAGTTTTTAATATCAAAATAGTTGTTACCCGAGTGGTTCATCATGTTATTGAGAAGCACATCTGCTCCGATACTGAACTCGTGGCTTCCACAACACTGCTCGAGAGAATCGGCTCCGGAGCCGGAGTCACAACTCCAGCGCCGGTCAAGATCGCTGTTTCTTTTCTCATCAAATTCCATAGATGGACACACTGGTGAGCAGTTGCACCATGCTCTCTCCGAACAGAAGGATAGTGTTTTAAAATCAAGAAGCAACGAGAACCACAACGAAAATCCAATAACACGCAGGCAACGCAGGTCATCTTTAGATGAAACACGGTACACGAAAAAGACTTTGGATCCGTCGTCAACTTTATTAGTGGATAGGCTTTTCTGGAGCTCAGGACTGGGTGAAAAGGCCAGTAATAATGATGATCGTCTGGAGACTCTTGTGAGCGGTGGTTGTGGTGGGATGGGAAGCAGCGGCGGGAAGATTTGCAACGGTGGTGGTGTCGGTGGAAGTGGTGTTGACGGCGGTGGAAGTGAGGACGCTACGGATACGTATTACAAGGAGATGATCTACTTGAATCCAGGAAACTCGCTTTTGACTGGAAACTACGCTAAGTTCTTAAAAGAGGTATTAAGTTAAATAGGATTTTATCAAGGAAATAAAGAACTTTATTAGCCGTTTATTTTTGGTTTCTTTTATATATGATATTTTATTCAAGATATTTATTAGTAGAAGATCCATCCACGTGTAAAGATAGTATTGCATACGAAGACAAAAAAAAACAAAAAAAAACCCATAGTTTTCATGTTTAAGTCCAGGAAAAGGCATAGAATCGAAGAGAGGAAATAAACGTTCTCATCAAAAAAAATGATGTATATGATCAGGTGAAAGGAGACATGAAGAAAGCAGAAGAGTATTGTGAAAGAGCGATTTTGGGGAACACCAATGATGGAAACGTTCTTTCTCTATTTGCTGATCTCATTTTGCATAACCACCAAGATCGTGAAAGAGCCCACTCGTACCATCAACAAGCCGTCAAAATGTCCCCCGAAGATTGGTAATTTTGCAAAGTTTACTTTCTAATATAATTAAACCATTTCTAAAGATAAGGACAAAGTCTTGAGTGATATAAAATATTGTAATAATGGTGCAGCTATGTGCAAGCTTCATACGCAAGGTTTTTATGGGATGTGGAAGAGGACGAAGACGAAGGAGAAGACGAAGATGAAGAAGGAGGAAAAGAAGAACAAAGGAGTGATGATATAGGCCGTGTGCCTCCAACTACCATATTCCGTGATTTTCCCCATCATACTTCTATTACCGCATCATCGTAATTTAGACACATGTGTACACCATCCCGTACGTTCGTATTAATTTAAATAAATAACATATATATGCATGTTTAATAGACATATGCAAATGCAATGAGTGTTTAATACATCTTAAAAAAATATTGTATAATATGGATATTTCTTTTTTCTATTTGCAGTATATATGGGTCTTTTTTGTTTTATATTTATTAAATTGTTCTCGAAATTCTAAAAACTTCATATTTGAATTTGTTTTTGGAGATGCTTGACTAGATCAACAAACTTAATCCACAAATATTTTGGAGTAAAAAAACCAAAATATCTTGTACTTGTGCCTTGTATTTCTCGTTAGCAAGCGATTAGGGAAAGCAGCACATGTTAGTGGGCTATTAATGGGCCATAAATTGATATAATGCGGACCATTCCACGAAACTAGAAATTGATTCTAGAAAAGAGGTGTGGAAATGCAAGGAGATAGATCATATTCTTGTACTCCGTCTCTTTAAATAGTTAATGTCACGTCCAGCTCAGAGAGGAAGTTTTTTTTGTGTGTGTGTGAACAGTGATCGAATTGTGAAATCAAAATACTTACACTGTATGAACCAAAAACTTCTTATTCGTATATTCAAACTTCCCTACTGTTTGGTCATACACCGACAGGCTTTCCGACATTTTGTTCTAAGAAGTTGAAACTTTTCCTCCATGTAACTTAAGTCAAGAGGAGTTATTACTTTGTACAATAAAATAAACTATCTGACACGATTTTCTATATGCTATCACTATCTCCCATAGATTTGGAGTATTATAGTTGAACCGTCCTATAAAGGCTATGTCCATGGAGAGAGAAACTAGATGGAACACCTAAACCTTTATGGGTATATATGGTCGCTTTTATATATTTTGACTAATGTAAATTTGCATCTCGTCCGAGCTATACAACTTGTAACTTTTTGCCTAACTCACCTACAAAAGGGAAATTAATTAGACAAAAGATATTGTTATCTACAACTAACTCCATTTTTCTTCAAATCAAACAGCTGTAATTGAGTAATTCAAACCAGATTACATCAAGTGAAAGACGAAATTAAGTAATAGATTTTGTCCAAACCGTTCCTTTCAAGCCGACAGAAACTCACAGCTAGATGGATAATTATTGTTTGTCCACTCGGTTTTGCGTCCCACCAAAAAAGAAAAAAAAAGGAGAAAAATCAAATCAGTGATCTTCTGCGGAAGGGTGCACCTGCTCTTCACCAACCTCGAGGAGATCGTCGCCGTAGATTTGATCAAGCACCAGAACCAATCCCATGGCAAAGGCTCCATCAAAACCGGGCTTCACGTTCAAGGAGAAAACGTCTTTCCCAAGCATCACGTTCGTTGACGCATCCACTTTGCGCCGTATCTCCGCCACCTTCCGCCTCGTCTCAGCCTCTACAACGGTGCAGCTCCTTTGCCCGAAACTACCTTCGATCAGGTACTCGCTGCACTGGTAGTCCCCATACACCTCTACCGTTACGCTGTTCCTCCCGATTATCGACGATCTCCTGACCCCGAAGATGGGTTTCTGGCCGTCCGATCTCTCCCCGAGATAACCTTCCCATCTCCGTCGTAAACTCGGCCGCTGTAAAAAAAACAGAGTAAGAGTAAGTACTTTTCAACTCTATGCGAGGTATCTCAGTTATTCAACAAACCTACGCTTTTTGAAGCCAAAGTATCATTCCAAAGCCAATTCCAAGAAACCCCTTTCAAATACAAAACTAAAGAAGGAGGCATGCACCTTTCGTCGGAGGGTGAGGAGACATCGGCCGTGAGCGTCCATGAGGACAACCTCGTCGGTGTCGCGGGTGTTGGGGCCGCCGTAAGAGTCCACCCGAAAGACCAATCTCCCCTTGCAGTCGTAAACCGTAAAACCATCGCCGGCGAAAAACAGAGAAGTCTTCCGAACAGTGAGGCTCCTTTCTTCCCCGTGTATAAAGTCATCGTCAACAAGCAAACCCGCCTTCATGTTCGATTTAGAGTAAACTACTTACTCCTTATTATTGGAAATTGGGAGGGATGAAAGTGAAGGTTGGGGAGAAGGAAGACAACGAGTGCAAGATTTATAAAGGAATGGGCTAAGACGACACGGTCATGAGAATCTCACCCCCCACCCCACGAATTTTACTGTTTAAGCTAATGCTTACTTGACACGTCACCTCAACTTATTTCATAAAGTTAAGTTAGTACATTCACCGTTATTTCTTTTTTGCGTCACGTTAAATTAATTAGTTTTTCTGTGTTTCTTTTCATCGGCTTTTACGTATATAAAGTTCTATCTAATACACATGTGACAACATATCTTATTAGAAATACGGTAATAATATATCTCATTTTATTCCATGTGTCTAAAGTATCTTTTAGGTATTAGATATCTCAAACATTTGACCAACACCAGTGGTTCGTGTTATTACCATCTATTTATCACCCTTCTAATTCAAACTCGCATGTTGAGAAACAGAAAAACATATTTTGTACATTTCGTTTTGCTATAAATTACTCTATTACATGTATACTCGTATACTTTTGAAGATTCTTGTTTGACGGTCTTGGGCAAAGCTATGACCTTACATTACTTCTTTCTTTCCAATCACTGTTCTCCTTCACTCCTTTTTCCGATTCTAACAATATTCCACATATTATACAACGATTTGCAATCAGTACAGATCAAAAGTTTACTTTTGTTTCTATCTTTAGTATTTGTTTTTAATAAATTAAAGCATCTATCTGTGTGGGGAATAAAAGTTAAATATTATCGATTCCCCTTTATGATTAGTTAACTATAACTAACTTAAGTCTCATTTTTATAACGTTTTACACTATGATGGTAGTGGATTTGAAAAGAATGGATACACTTGACTGCATCTCAACTTTTATAAATTAAAGCTGTAAGCTTTACAAAATCTTCTCATATCTTGAAACCAAAATTTAAAAAAAAAGAAGAAGGAAAATCTTCTAATATCTCGTCGTTGAAATTCTTATACTTTGTATTATTTTGTTTCTATATAAAATGCGAACCTTCCATGTACCATCCATCAAGGTCAATGAACAGCTAAGCTAGCCAATGGTATGGTACCAAACTCGTTTCAAAAATTGGTCCCGAAACGAAAACCAATTAAAACTGTGGAAAATGTGTGTTATATATCCCGTAGCGATATAATAATAAACATATTTGTTGTGTGTGTATTTATCTATTTGCATTATTTCACATAGACCCATCAAGTGACATCTATGGGAATAATGATTCTTACTCCATCCATAATTGAAGATAACATAATCCTAAAGTTCCCATCAAATATTATAGAACTAGCATATAAAGTTTTTTCTCAATATTTGTAATTTTGTATGATAACAGTCTAGTCAAACTTATAAGCACTATCATGGATTGTGTGAATAACTTATGTATAACTATCATGTGATCGTAAAGAGTTTTTTGACCCAAATTTATATATTACTTGTTAGTTGTTACACTATTTTTTTTTTTTGTCAACTGTTAGTTGTTATATATATACACTATATAAAACTATTATATAACTGAATTTTGGATTTTGTGGCAGCTATGGAAGAACAAAATATTGTTCTTTTTTTATGCGGGAAGGTTTCTCGCCTCTATAACTGTTGACAAGATTAGGGATAATATGAACAAATGGTTCCATGCACACGTTAAAGAGAACATAGATGCAGTGAGAGATTAATTAATTGGCTCAACCACCTATCATAAAGCCTTGGTCGCCTCCGTTCCATGATTGGTTTAAATGCGACTTAGAATTATCATGGGACAAAATAGGAAGCATTCGAGGAGCTGCTTGGGTACTAAGAAATGAATATGGAGCTGTGACGTTGCTTCACATCAGAAGATACTTTACTTTTGTTAATAGCAAACTTGATGCTAATGTTCTTAGCAATGGGCTAGTAAACAAGATTATTTTCGCATATGAGGATAAGGATTTGATTGGTGCGGTCTTAGGGCCACCGATCAGGGATGGTTCCATAAATTGCTCAGTTTCGGTTTGGATTTAAATTATTTGAGAACATAAATAAAGTAGTAAGCAAAAGAAAACGGGATATTTTCTTGATATTAATCTCTTGATGTCAATATTATTAATTTTTATTTTATTTTAAGGGATATTTTGGTGAAATATCTAATTAGGTCAAAAGTATCTGAATTTGGATTCAGGATTGTTTCAATAAATAAGTATCTAATTTTAGCTAATTTGGGATTTGTAATTCCAACGTTTGATCCGACCCGATTGAGTAAAAAGAAGAAAACGGGTAGGACTCACAATGAACACGTTGGTAAGGTCGGTCTCTAACCTTCAGTAGGACCAGAGCTATGAGAATGATATTTAACGCATGTGCACTCAGTTTTCTCAATTTAGATCCGTGGCTATATCCTTTTTTTTTTCTTCTATAAACGACATAACATGTATCATGCAGATTTTAATTTGTGGAGTGATATAATATAACACGATATTAACACAAACTACTAAGATACGGTTGTTGTAAAGAACTACTAACAGCCAGTCGTCATCGCCTAATAATGAATAATCTAATTTCCGCGTGTATTTTTGTTGGTCAGACAAAATTGTCTAAATTATTGCAAAACAAGACAAAAAAATCAAACATAAATTAATTGACATAATCTGGTGAATCAACAACAGCTCACATAGAAATATCAAAAAAAACAAAACAATATATTTTTTCCTGCATCAAGAAGAAGAAGAAGAAAACAACACAAGATTGAGGATCAAGCTAGAGCCTAGAGCACACTCGAAACTGCCAAGGTAGTAAGAAGTAGCCAGAAGGATATAATTAGGGCATAGGCCTAATCTCGTTTCCATAAAGAATAAGGCCTTTCTTCTCAAAAGGCCTCTTTGTCTCCTTCAGGGTCATCTCTATTTCACCCATATCTCCTCTCCTTTTGAAGAAGTGTCCCAATTCCACCTCGTACCAACCGTCTCTTCTCATTGCAGAGCACCGAGCTTCTTCTTCAGTGCCTGGATTTTGCATGAGACTCACCAGGGAAGGCTGAACAACATCAGTAATCTCGGTGTCAGGCAAGACAAGGGAGGCCTCTACAGGCTGGCGAAAACCGTATGGAGTATCGTTCCACTTAAAGACAAGGTAAGAGGCGTAGAGGGTGTCATCAGAGAGAAGGCTCATGTTAATCTTTCCAGTGATCTCAAGCCACCATACCATGATCAGCTCAGCCACTTCTTGGAATCTGTTAAAAGCAATGCGGAAGAGGAAGTTTCAGGTCAACGTCTAGACAAGTCGGTCTAGACAAGGATAGGAAACTAGATTGTATGACAAGAAATAGACCTAGTATTAGGTAGAGTGATCCAGTGCCAGTATCTTTGATCATGCCCCCAAACAATACTCAAGGACCTCGCAGCCATCATGTAGCACTTGTTACCACTCTTTCTCTCCAGCGAAAAGCTCTGCTTTGATTACATAATTAACGCAGTCAAAATATGATATCATAGGGGAAATAAGACGAAGAAGAAGAAGAAGATAAGCTAGAACCCCCGATAGATTGATTCCACAGGTTATGGATCTTTGACTACCAAAAAAAAAGAAAAGAAGGTTACCAAATGGGCGTCGTTGAGAAGAAGAGGGTTATCGACGAGGGAGAAGAAGAGTAGTTTCTTGGTGGGAAGAGCCGCTGGTGCCGCAAAGCCGGCGGGGAAATCAGTCGGTAAGAAATGGTTCCAAACATGGTCGGACTCGGCGGCAGATCTGAAGATCCTGGAGACCGCCGATGATCGGCAAACGTCGGCAGGCGTAGTCAAGGAAAGGATCTTGGCGATGCAGTCCTCTGGCAGATTATTCATTGCTTGCTCAAGTACTTGTTCGATATTGAGCTATAAGTCTTTATAGTTTATAGTCTCCACATATAATGATTTTAGAAGAAGACGTGCATTTAACTTACGAGCTAAGATGGGATCTTTTTGTGCAAGGAAGGAGACTTGGGGATGTTGCACACCTGTCTTTTTCTTACTCGGGTTTTCAGATTTTGCTTGACAACTAGAGTTAGCAAACACATGCATGTCCACTTATTATTTACTCTTTTATCTTTTTATCGTTAAGTCAACGGGACCAGATGGTAATTGATTGCGCGTAAAAAAACATCCTCACTCGCACATACAGCGCGTGCTAATAACTCGCTTAAATACTCTCAAATTCCGTGGACTATAATCCGCCAAATCGATTAATTTTCCAAATTTACAAAATCAGAGCGCGTGAGAAGAGACATATAAGATGAACGGGCCATACGGTTGGCCCATATTCTTTTTTTTTTTTTTTTGGGTCGTCCATAGTCCAGTTTCTTTTTCTAGTAAAAATGTTTTATGTTGCTTTTATCAAGATTAAACATAAATATTTTCACTAAGATGAGTAATTCTTGTAGGATCTGGGAAATACAAAGGGATTACAGTTTAAATTTATGAAGATAAGGTTCTACGAAGGCTTTTCCCAATAAGATTTTATAGATTTTCCTAAAAAATTATTAAAATTTCTCTATTATCCTTAATTAATATATTAAAAAATATATATATTTTTAATTAATACACTAAAACAATAGTATTAAATTTGAATTTTTGCTTCATATTTTGCATTTAAACACACAAAATGTCACTCTTTGTAAAACAAAAAAAAATCTTAAAATGAATTTTTTATGAAATAGAGGAAATATTAACACCCTTTTTTTTTTACTATTATTTACTATTTATCCATGTAATCTATTAATCGTTCGGAAAATGGTTATTAAAAACATCATCTTTATCGTTGCGGCTATTTGAGATATATACTCTCAATTTTTTGTTTTAAAAACACAAACTTTAACTTGACTTCCGTTTTAATCACAATATTTGCGTTGACTGAGCCATAAGAGACACATCGTTAAGTCAACCGACAAAATAAATTGACGGAGTTAAGTCAATATTAACAAATTTCGTTAAACTATCGATTTTTAACTTAAACATAAACTTTCCATTGACATTCATTTAAATCATAAACTTTGACTTGACTGAGCTATTTGAGGCACGTTGAAGTTTTTTTTTAAACGCGAATCTGGGATTCGAACCTCTCACTTTTGAGACAAAACAATCACGTTTTAACCACTTGAACAATAGTGTTTTATTAGTAGTTTTATAAAAACACACATATATATATATAAATTTCTATAAATATTAAAACTAAAAAACACATTATATATATATATGTATATAACTTATAAGGTTATACTTTAAAAAGAAATATATAAAATTATATCTACAAAAATAACCAAAATAAGTAAAATATCTCATAAACATTATAATTTGGTAATTATAACTTTAGAATCACGTCGTTTTGGCTTTTTTTTTTTAATGCAATATGAGATTCGAACCCCTCACATTTTAGACAAAACAATCACATACTAAATTATAAATTTTATCCAATGTCAATTAATTTTGTTTTTTAATATTTAAATTTTATAATTCTGTCCTTTTTGGGTTAAAAAAAAAACACAATATAGGATTCGAACCCCTCACATTTGAGACAAAATAGTCATAAACTAAATTATATAGTTTATCCAATGTATTTAATTATTATGTTTTTAATATTTATTTTTAATAAATTAATCCGTTTTGTTTTCTTTATTAAAAACAAAATTTGGGATTCAAGCCCCTCACATTTAAAAGGAAATAGACACGAAATAAATTATAATTAAAGTTATAATTATAAGGTTATAATGTATATGCGATATTTTGCTTTTTTTAATCGGCGTGCTAGCGCCTCGAAAATCTCCAATATTTTAATAATCAGGGTTACTTAGGGACCAAATTATATTTCATCATGTTCCTATACCCAAAGTTGATACAACTATACATTAAAACAAGAACATGAAATTTTTCAAAGTTATCCCAAAATATGTAGGCTTTCTAAAACCTTGATTTTTCTCAATAAATTTATTAAACAATTATTTTCGTCATCTTTCATCCATTTTAAAAATCACAAACCACATCCTAGATCTATATTAATGTTCACTAAACTTATTTTGATGGTCATGAAACATATTTCTTAATTTTTTAACAAGTAATATAAATAAACGCCAGATACATCCTAAATGAATGGACTAATCCCTATGAGATCTCGATTATTGTAAATCGGGGTTATGTAGGGTCCAAATTATCTTCTATTGTATTTTCATACCCTAGGTGGCTACAACTATACATTAAAATAAGAATTGAAAATTTTGAAAATTATTCTAGAATCTGTGGGCTAACCCCTACGAAAATCTCGATTTTCCTTGTTAAATCTAGTAAACTATTAATTTTATACCTTTATTCCATTTTAGAATAGAAAATCATATTTATGATATATATTAATGTTTTCTAAGCTAGTTTTGATGGTCATCATGTATGTTTTTTCATTTGTTAACAAGTAATCTAATAAAATTACAAATACACCTTAAATCGACGTGCTAGCCTTTTTGAAATCTCCAATATTTTAATAATCAGGGTTACTTAGGGACCAAATTATATTTCATCATGTTCCTATACCCAAGGTTGATACAACTATACATTAAAACAAGAACATGAAATTTTTAAAAGTTATCCCAAAATATGTAGGCTAACCCCTTCGAAAACCTTGGTTTTCCTCAATAAATTTATTAAACAATTATTTTTGTAATCTTTCATCCATTTTAAAAATCACAATCCACATCCTAGATATATATTTATGTTCACTAAACTTTTCTTGATGGTCAAGAAACATGTTTCTTAATTTTTTAACAAGTAATATAAATAAACGCCAGATACATCCTAAATGAATTTACTAATCCCTATGAGATCTCGATTATTGTAAATCGGGGTTATGTAGGGACCAAATTATCTTCGATTGTATTTTCATACCCTAGGTGGCTACAACTATACATTAAAACAAGAATTGAAAATTTTCAAAATTATCCTAGAATCTATGGGCCTAAAATACCACAAAAATCTCATTTACTTGTTAAATCTAGTAAACTATTTTTTTATACCTTTAATCCATTTTAGAATAGAAAATCGTATCCAAGATCTATATTAATGTTTTCTAAGCTAGTTTTGATGGTCATCCGGTATGTTTCTTCATTGTTAACAAGGTAATCTAATAAAATTGCAAATACACCTTAAATCGGCGTGGCTAGCCCCTCTGAAATCTCTAATATTTTAATATATCAGGGTTACTTAGGGACCAAATTATATCCATCATGTTCCTATACCCAAGGTTGATACAACTATACATTAAAACAAGAACAAGAAAATTTTTCAAAGTTATCCCAAAATATGTAGGTACCCTTCGAAAACCTTGATTTTCTCAATAAATTTATTAAACAATTATTTTTTGTCATCTTTTCATCCATTTTATAAATCACAAACCACATCCTAGATCTATATTAATGTTCACTAAACTTGTTTTGATGGTCATGAAACAGGTTTCTTAATTTTTTAAACAAGAATATAAATTAAACTCCAGATACATCCTAAATGAGTGGACTAATCCCTTTGAGATCTTGATTATTGTAAATCGGGGTTATGTAAGGACCAAAATTATCTTTTATTGTATTTTCATACCCTAGGTGGCTACAAACTATACATTAACCAGGAATTGAAAATTTTCAAAATTATCCTAGAGAATCTGTGGGCTAACCCCTACAAAAATCTCGGTTTTCCTTGTTAAATCTAGTAAACTATTAATTTTTATACCTTTAATCCATTATAGAATAGAAAATCGTATCCAGAGATCAATATTAATGTTTTCTAAGCTAGTTTGAGGGTCATAAGGTATGTTTCTTCCTTTGTTAACAAGTAATCTTAATAAAATTTCAAATACACCTTAAATCGGCGTGCTAGCCCCTCTGAAATCTCTAATATTTTAATAATCAGGGTTACTTAGGGACTAAATTAATATTCTATCATGTTCCTATACCCAAGGTTGATACAACTATACATTAAAACAAGAACATAAAATTTTTCAAATTTATCCCAAAATATGTAAGCCTAATCCCTTCGAAACTTTGATTTTCCTCAATAAATTTATTAAACAATTATTTTCGTCATCTTTATATCCATTTAAAATCACAAACCACATCTTAAATCT